>SZWC01012090.1:17142-28310 GCA_023375785.1 Penium margaritaceum
AGAGAAAGGATCATGTATTGGTGTAGCATCCTAAAAGAGCAAAGGTCTCTGAGATGTTCTTTGTAGCGCTCCACTGTGATATCTGGTTTCAGAATTTTACGAGGGACCCACTTGGCTGAGACAACTTGTCTGCAATGGGAAGATCCACAAGGTCAAACCAACCATGCTCTAGCGTATTGAGTTCATCATGCATGGTTGCTTCATACGGAGAGGAGTCAGAAGCTTTGTAAGCCTCATGGACTGTCACATGCTCTATCAAAAGTGGAGAGAGACCAGTATTGTCAAAACATCAAGAAATACACCCAGAGGTAGACTCACGAAGAGCATGATGAAGAGCATGATGAAACTCACGTTCGACAAGAGAGTACCCAATCGTAGAGGTAGGGTTCACCACTTACACTGAGGCTAACTCTTTGACGGACATGGTGAGCTCCAGGGCTCAAAGCTCAGGCTCTCCTGACTGCACGGTCCTACCTGGAGCTATGGGGCCAAGTGTGGTAGGGCCTTGGGATGTGGTGGGTGTCTTGTGACTGTGTTTTTGGGAGGGCATGCAGATGACCACCACGTACATATGGAGAGATAGGAGAATAGGTTGACATTGGAGGAGCGATGGGTGAGGNCGGTACATTGGGAGTGGGAGGCATATTTCTCCAATCCGAATTTAAAGTAGACACAGGCAGCATAGAGAAGGGTGCAGAAATCACAGGATCTTCCCAAAACCGAGAGAGCAGGGCAAGAGTCCCAGGAGAGGAAAGATGTGATAGCTAACGTTCAAACACATCTTTAAAGAAGAGAGCACCAAAAGACTCAATGACATGGCAGCGAAAGGCATCCCAGAACAGCTAGGATTTGGAGAATGAGGAGACGTCAAGAAAGATACAAAGACAGCCACGCGGAGTGAGTTTGCCCTCGTGTTGGCCATCACGCAACGTGAGCAAGACATGAGTCAGCACAATAGCCGGTCCATCATTCAAAAGGTGTGACATAACGTGGAAGAGGACAGTGGGGAACACGGTTCTACACCCACGTCATGTAAGACATGAACTCAAAGGCAACGAGTGGAGATTGACCGGATGACTTGAGGAGGGAACGGACACCATCGGCCAGAGTGCGGTTCCAGCACTCAGAGACAGGATTATTTTCGGATGTGTATTGATCAGACGGTTCCATGCAGACTCCTTGAGACTAAAAAAAACGAGAGGTGGGACGAAGAAACTCCTCTCCTCGGTTATAACAAAAAACACGAAGTTGACGGTCGCAAGTGTGTTCAGCTTGAGGGAGCCAAGTTTCGAGAACGACAGTGATGTCACTCTCGTGGCGATGAGCAAAGACCCAGCTGTAGCAAGAGAAATCATCTGTGAGACAGAGCATATACCGACCAAGGCCCACGGGAAAGTCATGATGGAGAGGAGCCATGATGTTAGCATGCACAAGATCAAGGGGATGAGAGGTCAGCAAATCAAAGGTGTTGAATGGTGACCAGTGCATCTTCCCTTGAGCACAGTCAAGATAGTCTGCGGTATACTATGGACCCAAGAACCATCAGTGTATGTGTAGATGACCACTGACAGCTGTACCCGGTAGCAAAGACCAATTCATATAGTAGAAGGTGCGTACCTGAAAGTACACAACGTGAACGCCATGCGTCGTGCCCTACTGTGAGAACTATGCCAAGAATTTCACGACAAAGGCAAAATCTGCCTTGTTAGCGGTCTCCAGGTACATGATGGATCCTATGAAGAGTAGATATTCAGTCAGGCCAACTGTCGTCCCTAGCTTGGACACGTCCAGTGTCTTTCACAACATGTGTCCACCTGGAGTTGTTGGTGCTGAACCAGTGGAAACAGACTCAAGAACTCCCCTGGCTATGATCGTATGCAGCCTGATGGACGTTGAGAACACAACGAGCTTGGTCTTGCTCAATCTCTATGCTTAGAAAGACATGAGCAAGCCCCAAGTCTTTCATCGTGTATGCAAACCGCAGTAGTGACTTCACAGATTTCACAGCCTCTCAACTAGGAAATGAAAGCAGGAGGTCATTAACATAGATGAGGATGGCGACAAATAATGCTGACAAAGACCAATGGATCTTCTGTA
The DNA here is from genome assembly GCA_023375785.1 of Penium margaritaceum. Lineage (NCBI taxonomy): Eukaryota > Viridiplantae > Streptophyta > Zygnematophyceae > Desmidiales > Peniaceae > Penium > Penium margaritaceum. The sequence goes on from SZWC01012090.1 coordinate 19,240, forward strand.
CAAAATTGGTATCCCCCGTTTATCAAATTTGCAGTGATCTCCGAGTTCCAACACCTGGGCACTTGTTTCAGGCCATAGAGGGCCTTCTGCAACCGCCAAACTTTGATGGTGGCATCTAAAGACCCAAGAGGCTAGACTGCATGGATTGCCTCATCCGACCGACCATGCAAGAATGCATTGTTGACGTCCATTGTTCCAATTCCCAGTTATGGTGTGTCACGAGACTCAGAAGAGCTCCAGCTGCAGTAAAACAAAAAACGGGTGTGAACGTCTCATCGAATTCAACACTTGGGACTAGGGGAAAACCCTTTGTAGTGAGGCATGCATTGTACTTTTAAGTGCACCACTGGGTTTGTATTTTGGATGGAAGACACAAAAAACATCGATGGCTTTGCACTCTGGTAGATCGACCATTTCGTTCACAACATGGTTGTTGGGAGCTTTCAACTTGTCCCGCATGGCATCCTCTCACTGCTAGGTGTCAGATGCCATGCATGCCTGCCAAACTACGGTGGGCTAAGGCAACAGAGTTGTGGTGGCCAAATCGGCATGACACTCGGAAATGTTACTAAGGCAAACCGTCATTGTGACACGCTTGTGCTTAGTCGTGAGCAGCATACATACAAGGGAATAGCTGGGATGGACAACCCCATTGGCCAAGCCTAGCGCGTCCATGCCAGATGGCAAGACAGGGGATCGCTCAATCTGTGACTAAGGCTGATATGCCGAAGTTATGGGGGTGATGGAGAAGTGGTTAGGGAGCACGTGAAGGTGCCCACCAAGAAAGAATTGGGACACGGGTGTAGGACTAGTGGGATCTGCAGTCCAACATAAGTCAGGCGCGTGGACTAGAGGAGGGGCAGGTGGACTGGAATTGGCAGGAGCAACCGGGCTGGACGGAGCCACGGAGGAGTGAGGAGGAGATACGGACTCAGATGGGACAGAGGGCATGACAGGAGAGGATGGCATTCCATACGAGCTGGATGACGTAGGCAGAAGGTACACTAAAGGCTGTGATGGCGTAGGACCTGACGGCCGGGCAAGGGCATAAGGTGCGGGTTGTTGAGGAGCAGCAACAGGGACTACATGGGCTACAGGACCGACTTCCATCCCAACCGCGAAAGCAGAAGGAGGGAGGCAGTGGACGAGAGATGACCACGGCCATGAAGGAACACAGATTAAGAAAACAACGCATAATTGGAGTGAATGACACGCAGACGCTCAGGGTTCCAGAACCGCCAGGCCTTAGACTGAGTAGACACGCCTAGCAAGGGACAAGGACGACCACAAGGGGAGAGATAACCGTCATGCAAGTCCTCAAGGAGCCAAACAGACGTAATGTTGTCCCAAGTATGAGAAAGGTGGAGATCGACACGGTTGCCGTACCAATGCTCAAAGGGCGTGATGGTGCAAGGAAGAGGACCATGAGGGACATGGTTCTAGACCCAGATCATGAAACTCATGGCCTCAAACGCAAAGCAAGGTGGAAGACCAGACTGAGAAAGCAAAGTACGTATGGTTAATCATTCCCATTTAAAACACTGTATAATCAATGTATAGTACACTTAGAATATGTTCAATTTTTTAGAAGCTTACTTCCGTGAATGCAATTGTTACATCATCAGTTGCTTTGTGAACACAAGACATGTTCCTTTTTAAGAGAAAGAATGATTGGGTTTGGTCACCATATACCCAGTTTTCGGAACTATATATCTGATATGCCAAAGTTGCGTACGATATAACGCAGGTATCAATGGAACGCAGGAATTAACACAGGTATCAATGCCGAGAGAGAAAGCAACCAGTCACCCATGCGGTAAAAAACATTACCCATTCTGGAATCGAGAGAAATTAATAGCTCCGTAGCCCATGCACTATTCGCTCAGACTTGCATAGTAATGGAGCGGAACCCCTGTGCCCAAGCGCAGGTACGTCGCCAAACCTCTGGCAGAGGTTCGGAAGATGCAACTTGTGGAAAAAACACTCTGCACAAACCATGTTGTCTAGGGCCTAGGTTTGACGTAAATCGTTGCAAGTTTGTGGACCATTTGCATGAAGGATATGTGTGCGTGAAGGCATTAGACACGTGTCGTCGGATATCTTTCCAATGAATGGCATCGCGCCCCTAGTGACATCCGAGGAGGTCCTCGTCAGCGTCGCTGACAAGGCAGTACGCCAACCACCACCTCGCTGACGACAATGACCCCATTTGATGTGACGTAGTAGAAAACGTGCCAAAGGCCAACTGTTGCGCGAACCGAGGTCATCAAGGCAGTTCACAAGGTAATTGTACAGCAAATGCAACCTGTCATTCATTACGTTCAATTCAATCGCCGGCCATGGCATCCTCGCAACACTTGTCGCTCAAGGGTCGTCCATTGCCGCTGCTGGAGAAATGGGTGGGAGATGTGGACGATGCCTGCCATATGGACCTGTATGATGCGTGGGTCGGGTGGGTTAACATCAAGCGCATGTGGGACTCAAATGGACTTGGCCCGTGTCCTGCAGACCCATACAACATGTGCTGGCTCATGGGTATCAAACCGCCACATCGCCGTCATGCATGGTGCCCGCCTCACTGGCAGCAAGGGGTCCATCCGGACCCACAGTGGTGTGCAAGATTGTAGAATAGGAAACTCTTGACAGGAGAAACAATGTACTAGACGCATTTGAATGCCGAACCATGGCTCCTTGTGCACTTTATGAGTCACGCCTTCAGCGTTTTTTACTTCTCCTGCACTGGCACAATTTTCACGTGGAAACATGTCTTCTTCGGATCCGCTGAAGCTGCAAGGTCGTCCGATGCCGCTGCTCCAGTTGTGGATGGAGGACCAGATGCTCCTCACTTTGGTCCATGGGGAGATCTCCTTCCTCCACGACCCCGTATGGACCAGTTTGATGCATGGGTCACGTGGAACAACATCAAGAGCCTATGGGACTCCAAGAATTTGGGACCCTCACCAAGTGATCCATTCCACATGTGCCACATCATGTGTGTGAAGCTGCCACATTGCCGTCCTATCTGGTGCCCACCACACTGGCAGTCCTGGGTCCATCTGGATCCTTTATGGTGCGCCAGACTATGACCACTTAGGTCGGTTTAGGACCGGGTACTTTGCTTATTTTATCATGACCTCTTCTACCTCAAGTACAGGGTATTAGAGTAAATTTTAGGTCCCATTTCAAACGCATATGATAGATACTACACATGTTAATGCACTAGAAGCTGCACAACAGGAAACACATGAAATCAGTGTCTTTAGTTAGTAACAAGTGTGGTCATGCCGAATGTTACTGTCAGACATGTACGCATAGCAACGTGTGGACTATGTATTGAAACTTAAGTGGGTACGACTGTTATAAGTAAGAATCATGCTATATGTCCTGTACCCGGTAGGTCATGTATGTTTCCATACCTTTTTTTCCACATTTGCCTGGTGTCTTTAGACATGGTGAGCATGAGAAGCACCGATGTCAGTCTTCCACCATTCAATGACAGAATGAACCAAAGGTTGGGATAATGTTTTCAAGAATAGTTTATGCAGCACGCACATTACTCAAAAGGACCGGGCTTGCCGTTGACTATCCACTGTTGCATTTGTGGGGGTAGTATGTGGATCCACCCAATGATGTCACACATGGGGCACAAGCGTGTGGAACTGCCATAAGCCTCTGCACGATCAGGATGAATGACCGTCCCATCGTCAACTTCTTCAATAGTATCGTAGAACGCATCTTCTTGAGTGTACTTCGATAGAGCACCACGTGAAAGGGTTCAGGGCACGTGCTGTAGTACAGCCTAACCTCTAAACTCCTCCATTCTGTGTGCAACCTCGTCAGCAAATAACATGTCCCTGCTCCACATAGAAATGAAGTCAACATAGGTAATTCTGTTGGGAAAAATGTGCAATCCATTGACAAATGTTGCAACTGTCCGAGAGAAGTACAAATGACCTTGTTCCCTCCTTTTGTACTTTGTTACGAAGCATGGGGCACCTATGTGGCACTAACCTACACTTCTTGCCTTCCTTGTTACACTAAAACAACAACATTGGCTTCACGCACTTCTGCACTTCCATTTTCACCAAAGGAAGAATGTACAATTGGGAATGTTTATGAATGAAAATGTGACAACACGTTAGAAAAGAACCACTGGCCTAGGAATGATAACCACCCCTAACACAAGCACACTAGCTTGTTCATAAAATGACACAGGCCGCTCATTGCCCATGCGGAGCACACCGTTAGCCCAGGACTTGTATGTGCTTCCAGACTTGGCCTGCGGTGAAGGAATACTCCTCTGTTCCCCTGCAGAGTGACATGGAATTGTTGTTAGCATATGGATGATGGTGCCCACTTCAAATGAAGATGTGCACAACAAGAGTCGGACAAGTCTAGTGGAAAACATCACCTTAGATCCCAAGGGCATCCATGCCTCTAACTGCGTGGATGCCGACTTCTTCTGTGCTTCATCATACGCGTCATCTGCTGCTGCATCGTCTTCTTCTGCCTCATCTCCTGCGTCATCCTCTCCGGCGTGTTCCCGTTCACCGTGCTCCTCTATGATCCTGGCACCTTCAGTGTCGTGCTCTTCTTGTGTGAGCAGTCAGGTCTCTGGCTCCGCCGCATACCCCAGGGAGTCCTCACTTCCACTGTCGGACACGTTGTCGTCGAAGTTGTCTGCGGCTGCCTCACCAAACTCCTCATCTGTCGAAGACCCCCTAAGGTCTACTTCAGGGTCGTAGTCCAACGCATCACTGTCGTCTGTTGCTGCCCCCTCTTCTCTCCCTGTCCCTTGTCCTTCTGTGCACGTGCACCCCCTCCTCCTGCTGCTACCTCTCGTTCTGCTCTTAGCGCTGCTACTGCTTCGTGAGGGCGAGGTGCTGCAGGGTTGGGACACCTCTTCTTCATGTGCGCCTTAACGGCCATACTTTGGACAGATGAAATTTTGTTTCCGGAGCGGCGCACGCTCCATGCGGGCACTTCTGGGACGACCATGGCTCCGCCGCGGACCTGGTTTCCCCCAGCCAGACGGCACAGGTTGATACAGTCTGGCGGCGGAGAGTGACGGCATGGTGTTGGCGTAGGTGAGGGTCCAATACCTCATTGTCTGCCCGTGGCTCACGTGCGCAGTTGGGTCTCCACCTAACTCCATCATGATGACACAGGCGTGTTGGCATGGCGGGCCGAATTCACGCCACCGATGACACTCACAGCTTCCCATGGCAAGGTCCACATACCGGCGAACATTTGTTGGACCACGAACCATAGCGGAGGACGGCCCCTCCATGATGACGTTGTAGTCACGTTCAACTGCAGATCTGTGAAGCAGGCGTTTCGCTGGAGCCGGGCCAAGAGTCTCATTGCAGTTGGCTATCTGTTCGTGGCGTTGTGCCATGATGCCCTGCACAAAGTAGTACACTTGCAGGAAGCAGTCGAAGGGGTAGAGCTTGCGGAGGGTTCTCAGACGGGCGTTGAGTGACTCTGACACGTTGCTTGTGATGTGCCCGTCCCGAGGCACAGGGCACATGTATGAGGTCTACTTCTGAAGAGGAATGCTACCCTGTCTGTCTCGTCCTGGGATGAGGTATTCCAGAACACGTTCGCTAGCTGCCCGCAGGTGACGTGCCGCCCTGTAAAACTGCTCATGGATCAGTGCCTATGCGCACTTCCAGGCCCAGTTTACCGCCTTCTTGCCAAACTTCTCTTGGATTTTTCTACGCAGATGCTAGGCACAATAGGTGTGGGTAGCGTCGGGGAAGTGTCTTACCAGGGCCTTCGCAAGGCTAGCTTCTCTGTCTGACACAATGGCTGTACCTGCAGTACAAGCGGAGGGGTAAGCTCGTGCCAAATTCTCGCAAAGCCACATCCACATTTCCTCATTCTCACTAGACACCAGCGCCCAGGCCATGGGGCATGCGTGGTCATTCGCGTAAAAAAATTGCGCGACCAGCATTACTTGCTTGTGGCCATTCTTCAGGAATGTGCCATCCATTGTCATGATCCTCCTACTGTAGCCCCAGCCAAGGCAGGTAGCCCTAGGCACCACAATAGCCCAATTGAACTTGTTTTGTGTATCCTGCTCCGCCACAACATGTGTTGCTGGATCAATACGTTTCAGCTACACACCCACATGAACAACAGGTCAGACCTTGAAGGAGGGAAGTCAGAACACAGGTGAACAAGAATGAGCGGCCAGCGGCGGCACATACCTCCTGACAAAGTGCCGGAAACATAGCCCAGGATTTAGCCTTGGCGTCCATGTGTTGTGCATGTGCCATAGAGTTTGCACTGTAGAGCGTACTGTTGGCCACCTGAATCCGCGCAGCATCCTTGATGATGGCTCTGAGTGTGGCCAGAGGTGTTGTCCGATCCCGCACCATTTGCTGCGATATGTGCCGTGCAATCCACCTGGTTGTTTGGGCAGGGCTCCCACGACCAATAGTCGGCGTGCAGCAGTTGCCTTCTGTGACATGGGACAGTTTTACCGCCCCCAGCTTTGAAGAGACAACCACACGGACGTTCCATGCACAACCACATCTGACAGCCTCCACGCAGCGTACGTCGATCCGGCCAGGCTCGCTGCACACCCACTGTAGCCCGAAACGGTTAGCTACCGCGTAGTCCTTGATGGCTGCCCTGCAGGCCGCCATGTTGCGGAACTTTGTGCCCTCCACGAGGTCGTCACCATCTGCCTTTCTTTTCTTGGACGTACTGTTGGGGGAGCTGTCTGACGTTCCTAAAAACGGACAGGACATATAGTTGGCCAAGCGTAGTCGTAACATGTTAGCGCATCGAAAGAAGTGCCAAACTAGCAAGTAATAAAGGACATACGGCATCATCTGTGTAACAAGTAAGAAAACCGCACAAGGGCAAGAGCGGACATGCACCACAACATGACGTTCATGGAAGTAGAAAACAAGACACACGATGTACCAGAGGAGCCACTAAGACATAGTAAACGGTGCCTTGTCCACGTCTGTGTGTATGGTGGAGCCTCGGTCTGCTCCGGGGAGCGTGGCTCCATCCAAAGCAACCGCATGTTCTCCTTAGCTTCTTCTTCCAAACGTCTTTTCCTGTCCTCATAGTCTCAATCTCTGTTCAGCCAGAAGAAGAGTTCTTCCTCGGCACCTGATTAACGGTTAAAAACTTGGTGTGCCGGACTTTGGGACTGCGCTAGAGGAGGTGCTGGATGAACTCCGTGCTCGGCAGGGCGATAGGCGCGTTGCTGAGGTGGTGATGCAGCGGGTCATACCGCAGGTCGGGCAGCGGGTGGTGCAGTGGGACGTGCAGCGGGTTGTGCAACGGGTTGTGTAGCGGGTGGTGTAGCTGGACGACCAACGCATGGTGCAGCGGGTGGGGTAGTGGGTGGCGTAGTGGGTAGTGCAGCAGGACGTGCAGCAAGAGGTACAGCGAGAGGTGCAGCGGGAGGTGCAGTGGGAGGTGCAGCGTGAGGTACAGGCGGAGGTGCAGCGGGTGGTGCAGCGGGTTGTGCAGCGGGTCCCGTAGTGGGTCCCGCAGCGGGTCGTGCTGTGGCTATTGCGGCAATTCGTCCTGCGCGTGATGCTGCGGGACGTGCAGCGGGTGGTGCAGCGGGTTGTGCAGCGGGTCCCGTAGTGGGTCCCGCAGCGGGTCGTGCTGTGGCTATTGCGGCAATTCGTCCTGCGCGTGATGCTGCGGGACGTGCAGCGGGTGGTGCAGTGGGTGTCGCCTCAGTGGGTAGTGCACCCGGTGGCGCCACAACCATGCCAGTGGGGCGCCATCCCACATGCGTCCGTGGGTTTGGCCCTCCGAGGTTGTGCAGCCTTGGGTCTGAAGGGCCAGACAGAGTTGTGGCGCCTGTTGCCGGCGAGGCCACATGACGGGGAGGTAGCGGCCGTGGCACGCGGAACTGAGCCACCACAGGCAAGCTCCCCTGGCCGGACGTGACAGCCTGACCTCGTGTAAGTGGGCCAAGCGGTGGTGAGAGCGCGGCACTTGTAGAACGCAGTGCCGCGCTGGGCACATGAGAGGGGTGGGCGAGTGGGCGGCCTTGTGGAATCTGCACGAACCGGTCGAGCGGAGGCAGGAGCCTCCGCCCTCCGGGAACTGCCCAGGGTCTGGGGCGCCATAGCGTCAAGAATGGGCACATTGGCATTTTCTCAACACAACATATACCTCAGGTACTCTGCATTTCGACTCACCTTGCTTTTTCAGGAGAGAGAGCGCCATGTTGACGCTCCACCGCATACACACCAAACCCTGGCATATCGCACCTTGGCGCTTGACAAGCCAAAATGACACACAAACTGGGGGGGAGGGGGGCAGCCGCTAGCCTCCGTCCATGCTCACGCTGACTCTGACTTCCGCCAACGCATGTCAGGGACCATTACAACGTTCATGGAGAGGTTATGCAGCCAATCCTCATGCAGTACACACGTGCGACAAGGGACAGAGGTGACTGGAGCGCCTCCATTTGCGCACATGCAGGTTCGGCAGCCAAGCTGGCATCTGCGCATGCAGGCCGTGTTTCATCCACCTTATTGTTTACAAGTGTACGTAACATCAGCATGGCAAACGAGAAGCAACAACGAAGCCAGTAGAAGAGCTCTACTGTTATGAAAAAAAAGGATCCCCTTCCGTTCGTGACCGAGTGTATCACCGAACCAATTCTTTCTCTATATATGTGTACACATTCACGGTTGCATTGAACCTCATGTAGCGTCTCATTGTATGGACTGCGGAAACAAAGCTCCAAAATTGATTTCACTCGAAAAAAAGTAATAACAAGCCCACGGTGCAACACATATAACGCAGGTACCGGTAGTCCTTGATAAGTGAAAGTACCATGGGTGGGTGGTTGCTTTCCCGGAGAGCGACGGGCGGATGGTTGCTTTCCTTCCGAACGGCGGGCCGATTGTTGCTTTTGTTCCGAACGACGGGCGGATGAGAGTCACACTTTACGTTTTATGGGTATCTGAGCTATTTCACCCAATTTATTTCATAGTGTTTGTAAAAAAAAAAAGAAAGTATTGTGGCGTTCAATGTATGCTACATTTTCTTATTGTGCCCATTTTGTCCTTAGTTAGTTA
>SZWC01012090.1:61709-73224 GCA_023375785.1 Penium margaritaceum
GGGGTTTGGCCTGTCAATCCAACATTTGAACCATGTTGTTCCTTACAAAACTGTGAGAAGCTCCTGCATCCAGTAGTGCGGCTACTGTTCTGTGTCTTTTACAATTCCTCGGTTGTACTCATAGCAGTATTGCCAATTGGTTCTCCTCGTACCCCTCATCAATCTTTACAATCTTAGGATCTCTTATCTGTGGTGATGTAAGCCGCTCAAATGGGCAATCGGTCGGTGTAGATTTTTTCACATGGACATAATCCTTGTCATGTATTCCTGCCTTTTACATTTCCTGAAAAATCGTTTTTGCTATGCGACTTCTCATCGTTTTGTTTTGTTGATTTCGTTTCTGGCTTCCGTACAAGGTGTGCCCCAACTTCCCGTAATTCTAGTAGAGCCGTTGATCATGTTGATTGATGGTGTCAATCTCCATGAAAGACGAGGTTTCAATTGACCGTCACTTCCATCCACCACCATAAGAATTGTACCCATGGGATCTCCAGTCATTGGATTCCTTCATCCTAGCGTTTTAGTCGGTGCTGTCGATGCAATCAGCTGCTCGATCATTCGCGGAAGGTTGTCTTGGATGTCAAAATTGGAATTGCTTGTTAAACATCTCGCTTGAGGCCGTTCTTATCATGGAACAAAATTCATGGTGGGCGAGGTCGCTGCCGATGATGATTTTGCAAAACCGTTGTGTGTACTCTGACATGCTGGACTGTTGACGTAGAAATTGAAGCCTATACCATATGTCAGACTCTCCATTCATTTTTCCAATGTGGGTGAGTGTAGCGTGCAGGCTGTCGTTCCAGGTCTCCGGTGAGAGCTGTGGAGAGAGTTGTGGAACGTCGGATTCATTTACTCAAGACGTGGAACACCTGTAGTTGATGACGTGAGAGCGGTCGCGTGAGCTATTGATCCAGCTCCGTCGGTCTCCTTTTGCTGTTCGATGGTCTTTAGTTCGGACCGCCGATTTCAAGCCGTGCCACATAAAAGCAAAGCCGCAATGTCATTCTTTATCATGTAGTTGTTGATCTCCGCAGCAGTGAAGTATACCTCCAAACTCTTCAGCTTCATCCTGACCATCGGTCCTTTTGAGTTTGCATAGTTGAACAACTCAAGGAGTGCCTGTTTGACCTGGGGCTTACTCAAGAGTAGAATATTGCACTTGGTGAGGACGGCTTCATGCGCATGGGAATTCCAAAGCTCCTCCATCACTGTGTAGAGTTGTTGGAGCACATGGGTATTGAGGCTCTTGAGTCTTGATAACTTCTGGTACAAATCCTCCTTGATGTAGGCTTGTTGACCAGTGCCTCCAATTGTGCCACATGTCATGTCGGCGGGCAACGATGGGGGCGAAGGAAGAACCAAGCTCGAGGGGGGTATCATCGGGTTGGCCTTCAGGCTCATTGGTGCTAAGCCATCTGCCACGAAAGCAGTCGCAGCTGCCTAGTTCGTCAGGAGAGCATCATTGTTCAAAAGCTGCTGGTCCTCCATTGCCAGAGTCTTCGCCGGCTGATGCTGCTTGTCACTGATTTCACTCACTTTGTTCACCATTTTCATTGTAATTTGTGCAATCTCTGAAAGATGGGGATGCTCTGAAGACTCGTGAAATGTTGCCGTGTGGTAGTTAATGTGTCGACTGCCACTCTAGCGCCGCCACGCTCTGATACCAAGTGTTACGTTGTACAAAACTAGGTAGTTCACAGGGATGAGGTACGGAGCAGTAGACGATTCAATGAATAACTTGTATTAAGTAGTAAATTTACTTTGATGACAAGTATCAAACAAGTTAAGCATGTGTATAAAATGACGGGAATCACAATGAGACATATGTTGGGTCCTCGGCATTCGAGCTGAGCGATGCATGCGAGGTCACGTTGTGAATGGCTACTTCAAGAAGCTCCATCAGAAGTTGTTGGGCTTCAAGAACACCAGGCACGGCTTTGTTGAAGTCCAGCACTATTGAGAAGTCGACCGAATAGGATAAATACATCGATACGGTTCGTGATACATCTATCGACTGTTCTGGAGAGTGGTCGAACTTGTCAGAACCTTTTGAAACGGAACACAGGAGGTTGGAGCAGGTGGCCAAAATGATCTTGGTACATCAGCGTAAAAATCATGAGGTCGATGCACGGTGGGCCATACATTTAAGGATAGAAATGACACTCGTGAAGTTAGGAACTAGGTGCCATTTTCCTAGTTAACACACTTTGACGAGGCAATCCTAAGATCAAGGACCTTTTTTTAATGTTTTCCCTCAGGTCTTGACCCTGACCTATTGCCTTTTTCATTTCTCATGCTAAGGCATGGAGCCATCACCCATGATCACCTTGACACCGGTGATCGATGACCCCAAAAACTTTGAAAATTTATATCTCTTGATCTGACCATTGGGTCGCCTTGAAACTTGGATTGTATACATCTTTCCACCTAGTCTTTCCAGTGGTGGAGTTGGATTGACGATCGGAGTAGGCATCTGGTAGTTTCCTGGAACTTGATCCTATGGACCTGGAGCTGAGGCTGATGACTCTTTTCCCGACAATCTACCACTTTGCCATAGTCAGAGTGGCCTGATTCGACATGCCTTATGCAAAAGTGTTCCTTCTCACGGGTCACTTGTTTGGTGCAGAAATCAGCGACCTTCTTGTTCGTTGGAATAAAATCCAGCTTGATAATACCCTCTTGCACCATGTGCTTGATGACATGATAGGCGATGTCAATGTGCTTGGTGTGAGCATGGTGCTTAGGGTTATTGGCAAGTGCGGTTGCGCTCCGGTAATCAATGTGAATAGGAACAAGAACTGCTACACTCCCACTCATCTCTGCCATGAGACACTGGAGCCAAACTGCTTCCTTTCCTCCAAAGCTGAGAGACAAGTACTCAATTTCCGTGCTTAAGGTGGAAACACTACTTGCCGTTTATTGCACCAGCTTATGGTACTCCCATTCATGAGAAACACATGTCCAGAGATGGATTTGTAGTCCTGAGGGCCCAATCTACGTCTGTATAGCCGATGATGTCATTGTTGGTGCCATTGTAGGTGATGCCGATGTTGATTGTTCCAGCAAGGTAGCGGAAGATCCGCTTCACCGCCTTCTGGTGCTCATGTCCAGGGTTCGCAATGTACTCGCTCACAGCATTCACAGCCTGTGCGAGGTCCGGCCTGGTTGCCGCCATCAGGTACATGAGACTGCCGGCAGCGCTCTGGTACTTCTGCCGCTCAGCTACATCTGCTTCTCCACTAAAGCTCACGAGGTACTACCACGTCTCAAGGGCGTGCCAATGGACTCTACCTCTGCCATGCCAAACCGCTGCAGGACATCCTTGATTTCGTGGCTCTGCTGTAGCAAGAGGGTACATGCTTTTTGGTCACGCATGATTTGGATGCCAAGGAAGTATGATGCCTCTCTGAGATCAGACATCTAGAAGTGCTCCTGCATCTCCTCCTTGAATTCCCGTAGTGCAGACATACTATTGGAAAGGAGTAGCATGTCATCCACATAGACAATGATGATGAGGACCTCATGCTCATGCTGCCACTGATAGACACTGTATTCACACTCGTTGCGCTCAAACCCCATGCACTACAGCACCGCATCCAACTTCTGGTTCCAAGCACGCACACTTACTTTAGGTCGTACAGAGAATTCTACGGCTTAAAAACGATGTGCTTCTTGCCATCCATGAGAAGTCCCTCTGGTTGTTCCATGTATATCTCTTCCTCCAAGTCACCGTTCAGGATTTCCGTCTTGACATCCATGTGGTGGATCTCAAAGTCCTCAGCTGCTGTGTAAGAGAGGAGCGTGCATACAGATGCAAACTTTACAACGAAGGCAAAGGTTTCAGTGTATTCGATGCCCTCCTGTTGCGAGTGGCCCTTCACAGCCAGTCTCACCTTGTACTTGTTTAGGTTGCCATCTGCTCCCCGCTTCTTCTTGAATACCCACATGTACTTAATCACCTTACGCCCAGGTGGACGCTCAGTCGGCTCCCATGTGTCGTTATTGAGCTGTGATTGTATCTCTTGCTGCATGGCTTGCACCTAATCTGTTGCATCAGGTGCAGCCATGGCCTCCTTATAGGACGTTGGCTCATTTGAGTCTGTTTAAACTGCAACATTCATCTGTTTTGGCTTCTGCAGCATCGAGCAATGGCCGCGCTCCTACTACTTTTTCAGCTTCTAGCTTTGTTGGTTTTGTTTTTTCTTCACAAATAATGTTTGTACCATTGACGTTGCTCTTGTTGAAGATGACGTCCCTGGAGATGATGACGTGGCCAGTATCCCTCTCATACAGGCAATAGGCTTTGCTTGGCACGTCATAGCCAATTATGAGCATCTGCGCACTTTTTGCATCCCACTTCTGCTGCTTTTCCTTGGGCACATGCATGTGTGCCAAGCTGTCAAACGTACAGAGGTCACCCATGTTTGGCTTCTTGCCAAACCATGTCTCGTACGGCATCATCGCTCCAGTGCCTTGATTGGACGACGGTTCTTGATGTACACCGAAATGCTCACTGCCTTGGTTCAAAACTTGTCGGTGAGCCGAGCCGCATGTAGCATGGAGCACGCCAGCTCAACGATGGTGTTGTTGGCGCCTTTTGCTATACCGTTCTACTACGGCGAGTATAGCACAGTATGTCGTGCCTTGGTGCCAGCTGCTACGAGGTAATCTTGCGGTCGTTACACAACTCCTTGATTTTCTTGCTAGTCTGGTTCTCCACTTTTGCCTTTAACTCCTTAAACTTGTCACAGCACCGGCCCTTGGAAGCAAGGAATTACACTGCAATGTAATGGCATGAAATACCTAGAGCCTCCAAAGCTTTGGGTTGGCATTAGGCCACACAAGTCCGTGTGGACTAGCTCCAGTACCTCCTTTGTACACTCCTTTGCTCCAGATAAAGCCTCGTGATGTTGTGTCCCCTCCGAACAACCGATGCACAACTCCTGCTCAAAGTTGGAGATGGTGGGCAAGTGACATACCATCTGCTTTGCTTGCAGCTACTACAGGGCATGCCATATCTCGCCATCTACCGCCTGCACCATTGCTGTAATACTTTGCTCACGCGGGATCTTGGTTGGCCCCAGCAGGCGATACATGTCGCCTTCCTTCACTGACATGACCAACTCCTCTCATGTGTCCTTGTCATGGATGTAGCCATAGTCATCGTTGAAGACGACGCGCAGTCATGTGTTAGTGAGATAGCAGACTGAGAGGAGGTTGAATGCAGTATCACATACATATAGCACGCCATGGAATACTCCAACTTCAATACCATGCGTGGTATTGAAGTTGGAGTATCCCAATCCCAATCCCATTAGCATACACCACCTGATCATCACCCAAAGCAATAGGTCGGGGGGGGATGGAGAGCAACTGCATAAACCACTCCATGTGATGTGTCAAGCTCTTGGTGCATCTTGAGTTCTTGTACCATGCCAGATCCGCCTTCTTCACCTGTGACAAGTCACACTTTGTTACAAAGAGGCGGTTGCACACCTCCTTGGCCACGTTCATATTGCCAGAGTGGTGCACACCAACGTGGTTTTGCTGTTGCTCATACTGACACTGTTGTGACTGCTCCTGCTGCTGTTGTTGAGACTATTNAGAGTTGGCTGGCACTCAAATGTCTCTCACATCGGGCCATAGCTCATTGGAAGTCCCTTCAACAAGAGGAGGATGAAGCGCGTCTCTTCCACAGGGTTCCCGACCGCTTTTAGCTGCTTTGTGAGATCCTTTGTCCTGTCTAAGTATGTCTCCATCCCTTCACCACCCTGTGTTTTTAATTCCATCATCTTCTCCTCTAAAAGCATGAGGATGATGTACCACAGTTTGAAACCCGTTTCTTGATATCGAATGGTACCTGCTATATAGGTCAAATTTTCTGGAAATTAGAGCTCCATTTACATGGTCGCATGAATCCCTGCTAAAGCATTGCGTCTTGCTATTGCTCCAGATCATTCATATTGTAATTGCTCATTTGGTGGGTCCTGCTTACTCTCGGTAGGCTGCATCATCCCAATTTGATCTGGTAACTGATGGTCCTCCAAGAAGGGAGTGTATGAGCTTTTGACTGGGAAAAACTCCTGTAAACTCCACAAAACGTGGTGCAAACGCCTCCGGTACTACCTTGAATTTTGCCGAGAACTTTTTTCAAGATGCTGACAAGACTGATGAGTCACCTTGTACGGTTTTTATCTCCTCACCAGGTTCCACATGGATGAGCTGCATGTGCACTCCTCTTTGTGAGAGTCACTTAGCAATATTGAGAAGTTAAAGCTATGGTTGTGGTTGTTGTCACACCTAGGCGCTGCTTCCAATGGAAACCACGCTTCCATTTTTTGCTTAGGTTGATAACGATAACGATCGTACTCCATTGGAAGCAGCGCCTAGGTGTGACAAGAGAGTAATGTCGATAATGATTGTACCTACATGCTGCTTCCAATGGTTATCTACCACTGCTACATCGGTTCTCTACCATACCGGTTCACTTCCACGCCGGTTCTCATGCCAAATGGCAAGCTTCTGTCTGCATGCAACTCAAGAGTAACCCCATTGCAGCGGCCAGATCTTGCACAACTACAGCTTGTAATGCCTCTGTACCCGCTGCCTCATGTTTGTGTTGTTAGTGATTGTTGTGATAACAGCCAAGGGGCACGTGCATCCACACACACGTGCGAGCTGCCACTGCCACCGTACTCTTAGCAGTAATAGCAGTAGCAGCAGCAATAGCAACAACAGCAGCAGCATCAGCTACGGCATCGGACGGGCTCGTTGCCTCTAGTGCATCAGCCTCGGTCACCACTGAAATAGCACATTTACATGACCTGGTGACCAGCTGCCTAGCGAGGCAGCAGGATGGCCAGAATCCTTGCTTTGCGACCTGATAATGAGCGGATTCCCAAGTCACCCACAGGCACGTGTGAGAGTGCCCGCATCAAAGATAAGATATCATAGCATGAGGCAAGGACGGAGCATGAGCAGTGGTTGTGTCTTCATCGTCGTGGCCCAGGTTATCATCCCGGCGAGGAATAGGACCCAACAGACGACTACGAGCGGGAGGACGCTATTGAGTATGCAGCATACTGCCGCTCAGCCTCAGATGACTTGCAGACCCGAAAAAATACGCCAGCCATGGGACCTCCACGGGATAATCAACCTCTTTAATTGTTTTTAGGTTCACCTGTTGCCCGTAGAATACGTTAACAGAGTTAGCTCGTAGCCTTTGGTATGGCACCACTCGTTGACCAGGGCATGGACTTCTTCCCCAGCCACAACATTACTTCTATTCCGTACCACACCATTGGCTGTACCTCGCTTCGTGACACACGCTGTGATCATACGTGCCTTCCTTCAGGCTGTCCTCTACCATGGTTACACCTGTCCATGTCACTCGCTCTCTTTTTCCAGCGCACGTGCAGCTTCAGCATCTGCCTTTGTCACATTCATACTGCCGTGATTGACAACTTTCTTCTCCATCAGCCTGCCCATTGCTTGGATGCCTCTACTTTCCTTGCTCCTTGCGCCGTTGAGTGCCTTGACTATACCCAAGGCAAAATGCACCGCTCTCCCTTCTCCATATTGGGCAGTCGCACCGCCCACCCAATTCATCTCTTGCATGCTGATGTCATGGGTCCTCTCTCCCATGACGCCTGGGAGGGGATTGGTCATAACTTCCTTTGCCTCAATGATGGCTATTCACGCATGTGTTGGGTCTTTGCACTCTGGAAAAAGAGTGCCGTTTGCCCCATCCTTAAGCCTGGATTCCCTAGGCTAAACTTTCTTGTGATTGTTGTATGCGTACATTTTACTGTGATCTTGGTGATGAGTTCATGGGACCCACTGCTTGCTCCCTGTCTTCTCATGGGGTGTGTATTAGGCCCTTTGCTCCTTACACACCATAATAAAATGATGACTCTTGTTGACAGTGTCGGTATACTCCTCACTGACTCTGAGCTTCCTCCTCTTCTCTCTTTCAAGGCCATGTCTTACATGACCCGGGACTAAAACCGTTTTAATCACGGTCCCCTTCCTTGTCACGTCAACCCCTTTGACCACGGTTTTGGTCGACAAGCTGACTTGCGTCTTGCTCATGAATAGGACTTCGTCACTACCGTTTNGGGGGGGGTCGGTCTGTCACAGCCCTCTGTCTTGGTAGCCCTTTCCCTTCCCCCTTTGTCACAATTCTCCTTGATGTTCTCTACCCGCTCCACAGTCATCATTGTTTGTGTCCATTGAAATCAATTCTCCCATTCTATCCTCCCTGTCTAACGCTCTAACAACTTCCTTCCCAGAGTCATCTCTAGTCTCAGTGTCTCCTGAATCTTCATCTTCTGTGTCAGCATCTGTACTTGTCAGTGCCTTGGTAGGGTCTCCTCTTGATTCACCTTCCACTCCCTTGACACAGACCACTGCTCCTGTCGATGTCCCAACGTCATAAATTGAGTCTCAGGTCACTGTTATTGAGGGAGACTTAGCTCTATTCCAAACAGTCTTTTAAGAAGTCCTCTCAACCCTCTAAGCATTACAATCGCTCCAGTGCATCTCCCTCTATGGCCGGGTCTTTGACCAGACCCACCGTTCTCAATGCACTCGTCCTTGTTGTCAATGTTTCCCATCTGAGCTTTGTGGTGGGGTATAAACTTGTTGCACATCAGTTCCACTATACTCTCGTCGCATCTGTTGAAGGCTATGTCACTACATGCTTTGTAGAAAGTGGACTTCCTACACTACCAACCGAGTCTACCACAGCTCGGTAGGCTCATGAGGCAGCTGATGTCGACCTCTTGGAAAAAGACATGCAGGAGCGGAGTGCCCTCAAGGAGCACGATGTCTTAGAGCTTGTGGATCCTCCAACTAGTACAAACCAATCATAGCTTGCTAGGTCCTTCGACACAAGCTGAATCTGAAAGGCAAGGTCGACCGATACAAAGCTCGGCTTATGGCAAGAAGGTTCTCTCAGATTTAGGAATTGACTTTGATGAGACATCCGCTCCAGTCGGGCGATAGACCGTTGCGTGTACAGTTCTGAGCTTGGTCGCACACCATGTCAAGGAACTGGAGCAAATGGACGCCAACAGCACGTTCTAGCATAGACATCTCGATGATGAGATTTACATGATATAGCCACTAGGTTTCACCGATGGTACGAACAAGGTCTGGTGACTACGAAAGGCCCTGTATGCGCTCAAGCAGTGTAAACCGGGTGTGGTGTGCTAGCCTCAACCGGATGGTGTAGCCACCAACCGGCGGCAACGGCGACCAAGGGGAGGCTGGTGTATACCTGCCCGTGTATGTGGAAGCGTAGGGTTGTCTTAGAAGAGCACGGAAACACATGTGGCATAGTAGGTTTAAACTGTAGTTGTTGTTCGAGTGTCAACTCACAAGATATTGGGTCCTAGGTGACACGAGATCGCCGGGCCGTGCGTGGCTCTGTACGAGCCAGGGATGAGCATTATCACCTCAGCATGGCATAGCTCATCTTACCAGCTTTCTAACATACCATGAATCGCATCATTCCGTGAAGGACTATCCGAGACATGGCCGTTTCTGTGAACCACGGCAATTTGCCACTGGCAGCATCACTAGTGGCGGTGACGGTTGCCCGAAGCGCCCTTTCTGATAACAACACATCGGGGCGCCATTCTGAAGCACCCTTGGCCCTCAATGATCCTTGATTCATCGAATAAATGGGCCCCAAGGCACGCTTTGGCCTCGTTGGATTTTCCACGGGTCGAGCCTTGGTCCTTGGAGATGAATTCCCGACACCTGTTTTTCCCTCGGCCGGTCCAACCTTTGGTCGGGCGTTACTTCCTCAATTCTTGATGGATCAACCCCGTTCTTAGGTCAATCTCCCAGGATTTATCCTGTAGATTTCAAATCCATAGTCGGATTTCATGTTCAAGGAAGCTTCAAGCCGTAATCAGTGCTGTTGGCACTGTCCGGCATACACTAGTCTCCCCCCCCCCCCCCCCCCCCCCCCTTTAGGAGCGAGCCATCCCGGTTTGCGCTTGGTACTCACCCTGCCAACGTTAAACTTGCAGGCAGACTCCTATGAGTTGTGGGCCACATCGTAGCCCTTCCACTTGACTATGAACTTCTATCCGCGGCCATGATGACGGTGGTCAAAGATGGCCTCCGCCTCAAACTCGTGCTGGCCCTCAATTACCACCGGAGGGGGAGGCTCAGAACTGCAGACAGAAAAATACATTGGAAGCATTGATCACCGACTCAAATGTTTACTCTATTGGCAATCTAGCATCGCGTGTCAGTGGTCCGACTGATCAATGCGTACTCTGTGGTTACACCTAGGCGCTGATTCAATGGCGTTCGTATAACGATCAAACCTCGTCGGCGGTCGTCGGCACCTAGGCGCTGCTTCCAATGGTGTTCGTATAACGATCAACGCATGTTGATTGTTAATGATCGTATATTGCTCTGTTGTCACACCTCGGCAGAACAATCAACGCAACACGCTGCTGATTGCGTAAGTCCAATAGAGTACGATCGTTCCAATCGCTTTCGTCTTTTGTTACGCTTGAATGTCCATCACCTTGATCACCGACTCAAATTGTCTACTTGATCATGCAAAATCAAGGAAATCAACAATTCAGATGTGGCTGATGAGTTTGAAGGTGTATTTTGCCACTACGACGGTCAACAACAATCAAAGTAGAATTCACCTCGCGGCCTCCCTTTTACGTGGCATGGAATGAAGATGGTGGTCCAATCTCAATTCCATCCAATGGCCATAATGGCAGCAAGAGGCCAGCACAGCTTGATCAATGGCTCACATGATTGCTCTCATGTCGTTGAGTGCGGGCGTTCCACCTTGAAAGCAAAGGATTTCATTGCTCTCATGGTAAGATTGTTTACCTCCACAAGAGAACTGGATCAATTTTGTGCGTGCCATCCTCACCCACTTTGGAAAGTTGAATGAAAACTCTGATGCATAGTACAAGCTTTAACGCTTGCATCAACAGTCCAACATGGCAGTGTATACACAGTGTTTCCGTGCAATCATCACCTGTAGTGACATTGCCAAAGACCTTCCGCAAATGATCACAACACCTAATTACATTGATGGCACCATTTACAACGCTTAGATACGGAACTCCAGCGGATGGAAATCCCAAAGCAATACCCCATGTGGCGGCAAAAAATCATTGTCACCGAAGACCTCGTCTTTGACGGAGATCAATGCCACCATTCAATGTGGACAACAGTTATGCTGGACCTACAAGAATCCGGACAATATCTCACTCAACTGTTGGAAAAGGCAGCAGAAGTAAAAAGAAAAGCGGGAGAAGTCGTAGAGAAAAATGAGAAGTCAGGAAAAGAAAAAAGAGAGGAATACACAGCGAACCTCCTGTCTGATCACAACGAACGGTCTCAACACTGCAGATAAAGGTTCATAAGATGGCAAAGTTTACCGAGGGTTACGAGGATACTCAACCAGTGATAGTGGTACGAGTACAACCGAGGGGTTGTAGATCTATGAACTGGTACTGTCACTACC
>SZWC01012091.1:11237-48376 GCA_023375785.1 Penium margaritaceum
TTTACCAATCGCTTTGATTTAAATGTACTTTTCATCTTGTTTTCAATCATTTTTGCCTCAGATTTAGATCTGTGTTTCGCTAAATTGATTTTGTCTCGTCGTTTTTTGGAATGCTATTCTGGAACTCACTTGTAATGCGGCCTGGCGCGGCTCATGCTGTTCCTTTCTGACCGATGAATGGCATTTCATAGATCTTTTCTTCTGTTCGTAGAGTGTATTCTTTGCGGCGAGAACTCTATCGCAAACTGTCAGGTTCGCAGGTTCAACTTTCCTTGATTGTTTTTCTATTTCTCGCCAGGTTTGCGGAGTTGGATTTCTCTAGCAAAAGCTCCAATCCACGTCTCCGAGGACTTGGCCTTGAGCCCATTCCGACTGGTGACGCGGCTTAAGTCGCCATAGTTAGAAGACGCGTTTCTACACTTGGTCGCGGTACCCTGACGCTGATTAGGACCTCGCTGGGGCCGCGTTGGCCAGAGCAGGTGCATCCGAATGGCCCACGTGACCTGCTGCGGTCACTCGTGCGCAAGATCCGATGAGAAACTACCCTTGCTGATGTGCTCATTTCCAAGTCCCACATGGCACAAGCAGACTCCAAATGCTTTGACTGACCAGTATCAGAAACTGCAAAACACAAAGTTGAAAGGACACAAAAGCCACTATATCCACACGTAAAACTGTAATATCCACGAGAGAAATATTATTTATTACATACCCAACAATTCAACGATGTATCCGGCTTCACTCGTCATGCTCAATCAGCGACATGCATCGCTGATCATACATGGCGAGGAGTGTCAAATGACCTTCACTCGATTGCAACCCTTGCTCCCTCGCGAGATTGCGATCGAGCAAGGACCCCTTTTTCCAGTTTGTGTTTTTTAACACACAAACCCCCTATTACGATTAAGATTTTTGTACATTTTGTAGAGGCTAAACCCATGCACAACATAAAACCCTACATCAATAATAGGAGTTTTTCACTTCGGAAGTAAAATAAAAGAAAGGATCATCGCTTGATCGTGATTGAACAAAAATGCCCATTTCATATTTTTGTTTTTCTACAACACACAAAACAAATAAGGTTTCCAAGAAAAACACTTTCAAGCCCAAGGGTTTTTATTTTTTTCACGGGCATCTGCTAGGCCACGCGGTAGTAGGGCCTAGTAGATTCCCTTTCAGCACATGGGGTGTCTCGGACCCCCCACGCAAACCCCTCCTTTAAAAAATCACAAATACCTCAAAAGTGGGGTTAGTGATTGTTCAATGGGCCTAATGACGTCATACCTCCAACACTACACTTCATGCAACAATGACATGGTGTTTGCGCGCCTCTTCTTCATGCATCATTGTTTTTCTTCGACCTGTGGATGTGATAGTGCTAAAGTTAAACTCCGCTAGATATGGCATTGTTAAAGAGCAGGTATTGGATATAGGGGGATTATTCACAAAATCGGTTGGTACATGGACACACCGCCAAAGTTTAATCAGGCAGTGGGTTCAGACGACAAATGGCAAGTCACGAACATAATGAGAATGCAAAAGCCTATGGACATAATGAGGTTAGTATTTTATTTTAATTCTCGGATACCTTCTAAAGAGGTATAACCCCTCAAAACATTTATTTTTGGATCCATGCATACCTAAATTCATTCCTTGTCATATGGGAGAATCACATGTGAGATAAATCAAAAGAATGGCACGTTTTGTTCACTCTTTAACTTTTTTATAGAAAGATAACCCTTGCTCAAATAACTCGCAACATAATTTGAGCCTTTTTTTTGGTGGAGTTGTATCAATTCTGATGCTCTAATGTGGTGGATATCCATTTTTTTACAATGTGGTAATTTGTACTTAAGACTAATAAATATCTGTGCATAATAGAAACAAATAACAAGGTAAAATTATCATATAACTGTATCACACCACAAAAGAAATAGACAAAGACATATCAAGAGAGAGAGGGAGAGAGATGGAGAGGGAGTCTCTCGATAATAGGGTGATTCGTACTCAGAAAAGCATGTGGCATCCACAAAATGAAGATTAGTAGATCCAAATGAAGATGATCATTGTTGCATGGATTGTGGAATGTTTTTGTACATGGCTGAGTTTGTGTGGGCAATTGTTGGGCCATTAGGATTTTGAAACTTATTTTCAGACACATAGCACTTGTCGAGTGACATAAGACCTTTGTGGCACCACCATTTTGTTTTGGGGCTTGAAACTATTTTCGTGCCGTTTATCTAGTTTCAGTGGCAGCGCACGTGTTTTCTGTTTTCTCTCTCCTCCGGTGCATCAGTACCGTACTGTCCCTTGATTTCGTTCAAATTTTTTTATGAATTATGTGACCTTTGATTTCGTCCAAATTTAGGCCCTTTGTAATTTTTGGGTGATTCTCCCAAGCCCCTACTCTCACCACCCCTGCTCCTTAAATTCGCCCATACCCTGTTCAGGTCCTTCGTCCGTGGACTCGGAGCGACAATCACTCGAAGCTTTGAGTTTTCAAAGCTTCGAGTCCTCGCATGACACGTCAGTGTGTTCGCATTGACGAGCACACTGACGTGTCGCGAGAGAGGAACAGCGAGGGCTTGGTGAACGCATCGGAGTACGCTAGCCATCGCGAGCGCACTCCGGCTAAGCTACACATAACATGTTCGATAGCGACTCCAATTGTTTTACACCTCCTTTTGTGTGTAGCTAATTTCTAGTTCCCAAATTGTAGAGGTGATTCGCCCAAACCAGGCACAATTTTGCTACTGCTCATAGGCGAATAAAAAATAATTATTTTGAACAAAAACAGTGGACAATACGGTATCAGGAACAGTCTTAGGGGTGTTCCCTTGCCATGCGGCCGTTTTGAAAGCTTAGGGTATGTTTGGCGCGGCACGATTTACAAAACTGTCCTCTAACCTACACGACCTCTCCATCGGTCGCGTGTCTGGTAACGACAACGTTACGAGGTACCCCGTTCCGGATTTTTGAAAGTGCATTCCACCCCGTTCGAAGGATTTTGATTTCCATACGCCCCGTGTTTTGATTTTTGAGCTCCATAAGCCCCGACTTCAAAACTTTGATTTCAGGACGCCCCGCAGCCAGAGTGTCGGTGACAAGGTACCCCGTCGGGTACATGGTCATTGTCCAGACATTTCCATTTTGCTACTTCAGTGTAATCTCTCAATATAAAAATGTTATTGTTATCAAACATTTTTATGAAGTAAATGAGACCTTCCAAAAAGGCGGGGGGGTGGGCGGATACATTGCACAACGTCATTTGGGGAGGGGGGTTTGAAAAACAAACACGCGAGCAATTCAGAGACGACACCTAGCGATAAGAGGCATTTCCATCTGTTTCTTAGGACGTGTTCCGAGAAATAGGAAAAACGCTAAAAATACCTTAGACGACTCAATACGAAAACGGGGTATATTGTGAATTTACAATGTACCCCTCATGTCGGGGTATATTGTAGCGAAACAATCTACCCCGCGGGCCATCGCAGGGTTTACTGTGACAAAAAAGTAAAGACGGGGCTTTTGGGGATCCAAAAATGAAAGGCGGGGCGACCTTTTGCCCAAGTTTCCGGCGACGGAGGGTTTGGCGAGTTCCGTTTCTGAACCCGGGGTATCTGGATAGTTTCTTCGTCTGGTAATCTACACGACCTCGGTCGATCGTCCGAACGGTGCCCAGCGGATGATCGGCAGAGGTCGAGTTGTTTGCGAGATACGCCGACGAAGTCGAGGTCGTGTAGCTTTGAGGACAGGGCCCGTAAATCGTGCCAAGCCAACCACACCCTTAGTGTCTCATGTTTTTAGAAAATACTCGTCATTTGTTGGCCGACTTTCAGTTCTTGGTTGCTTTATAAGGCGTCGTAGATTGCGAAGTCTCCATAGGAAAGCTTCGAGTGACAAACGGCACATCGTCATGCTTTGACTATGAGGTTCAATGCATTCGTGAATGAACGGTAAACCTCGTGCCGGCCACTGAACCCCAACTACCACCGGCTTCATCTTGCATGGTGAAAGTCATCATCATGCTTCAAGAGGGTTGTGACCGTTGCGTCGGCAACACAGAAGTTTCTGCCAACAGCCTTCACCTGGCCTACATGACACGAGGGCACCACGTCACTTGCAGCTAGCAGTTGGGATGTAAAAGAAACATCCGAGAGAAGTTCCGGATCCCGTCTCGTCCCTGCAAGCCACGCTGGACACCTGCAACTATGCGGGTCGCTGGTGTGAAGGAGACCACAGTTACGCTTTTTGTTTTGGGCAAACTTGTCCAGACCATGACCTGGACAGTCGCCACTACATTCTAGGGCAAACTTTTGCGAGGCGACTACTTGACCAGAAGCGATGGCACTCGGCGACGTCGAGGATGGGTATGCATAGCGAGCTCCTGTTTGAACAACCGACTTGTAGAATATTTGACGGCCAGCGATGACCGCCCGTTTCATCCGCCGGTCAACCTGGTTGGTAGATTGATCCGACCTGACGTGAAAGCCTTACGTCTTGGGCCGCCCTAACGGCGAACTTGAAAACTGCCTGGGTATAATGAAGAACAGTTATTTCTCAAATTTCTTCAGATTAAGTTGATGCGAAATTTCTATTATCGGTCGTTCGGGACAAAACGTATCCCAAAGTCAAACCATAGTGAGTACTGCAAGATTGGCGAGGCCAGTCACGCCAAAAGGAATATTGCAATATCTTTTTAAGAGTTGACGGCATGGACCATCAGGGCGTCAAAGCAACCTGTCCAACCGTTCAGGTCTGCGTAGAACTTCGACCACCGCAGCCATGTTTGCGCCTCCAGTAAGCTAGGAACCAGGTAGGTTCGGATTTTCGATGTGTGGAGGAGCACAACACCTCGTATGGGAACACAGCCTCAACCAGGATTGTTTTGACAATTTATCATATATTCCATGACAATGTAGACATGAGGGTATGGCGAGCGCCTACTCTGACTTATTCCCCATCGTAAATGTGACATTCAACGATGACCACATGATTAATCCATCGGTAAATCGCGTCAGCGCCAGACTCCGACCTGACGTGAAACTTTCCCCTCGTACGCCGCCCTAACGGCAAGCTTTCAAGGGCCCATGTGTTTTGGAAACATAAAACTGATATTTGAAATCCATAAGAGGTCAGTACCGGCATATAAAATTAAGAAAAAACAGGTAAAAATAGATCCTCCAACGGAACCATCGTCAAAGTTCAAGTCCGGGCGCCGTTGTTGAAGGATTAACGACTAGTTTGATATTCTAGAAAACAAGGACGACCAGAATCGCTTAGGCATCAAAGCATGTCTTCCAGTAGTTCGGGTCGGCCTGTAACTTCGAACATCTTTGCCAGGTTCAATTCTGCGGTCGACGACAGAATCAGATAAGCTCGAACGCTGGCAGCATTTGGCGGCATATCACCTCTCACAAGAAAGGCGATGAAAACAGGATTATCTTGTCAATTTATCCTTCTCTTTTACCCGTTTCCGCAACTATGGCAGGGGGCTACTCGAGAAACGAAAGTTGCAATAGGATTGAACCCAGTCTCCGAGGGAGGTGATAAACGGGTTCACGGATAGAGTCGTTCATCCCCAAAAAACACAATCATTAAGTAATCATTGATAATCTTCAAAGAGGATACCACGACCAAATATGTTATATTCAAAAGACCGGATGAGGAGCATGGCATTCTTGCGTGTTACTTCTAATTCATTGTGTTGATAATTCTGGCATTTTTTTTTTCCGCTATGGTAGTTTTTCAAGAATATTTTGCATTGGAGATGATGGTTGAGCTCGTTGTTCCCACCAAGTTCTATGGAGCATGGTGGAGCCGATGAGGAGCCATGTACCATTGAAAGTTAAGGGTTTTGATGGACCGATGATTTTTCCTAGGACATGCAGAGGGAGGTTTGGGAGCAACCTGTGATGCATACATAGCATTTGATCTGTAATAGCATGGCACATTCAACACAAACGGAATACGTGTGCACTCGTTTTAGTAGTTTCTTTCGCTCCTTCGGCGGATTCTTGGTTTCCTCCGAACGCTTGTTTTCATGTGCCAGTCTTTCCGAGGATTATTTGCATCAACCCCAGCATTGCTCTGCTCTTGCTCTTCATCTTCTTCATTTGTTGGCTCTTTCTCCTTCTATGTCCTCCACCTCATTCACACCACAGTTATCACCACAATCTCTCGCATCAACCCCTTTTGTTGTTGGCTCTTCTTCTTCCTTGGAGAGAAGGGAAAAAGGGAGTAGTTTTGCAAGCACACGACCTGGTATCAAAACATTTCCATCCCTTCAAAGAGCCACGTCATAGCAGCAAACGATATTGCACATAGCCATGTTAAAGAGGCGGCATCTCAAAATGTTTTGTAAATGGAGGTTGCCTTCACTGACTTTGTGTAACGGACGTGGTCTGTTTTGCGACTGACTTCTCAACCCAAAACCCAGGCCCTCGGAAAGTGTAGTCCAAGGAGAGGCGGCGGATGGTCGCCTCGGCCATTTTGGTTGAGACGAACATCGCCACAAATGGACAAGGTCGTCATAGGGCATGGACGGAAAACAATAGTCCTAGGCCTAATCGTTCCATGTGGCATTGCCAGGCTGGAACAGGACTTTAGCGCAATCTAAGAGTGGTGGAGTGACGCGATGGATTTTCCATCGCGACACTCCTTTCACCTAGAATACGGCATATGATATTTCATAGGCTAGAGCCGAACCAGACTCTAGCCCATTGTATTTTTCTGAGCTTTGACTTCTCGAGCCCCCAAAACTGGAGAAGTATAATTCAATGCCATTTTTAATTATAAAATGGCTCGTATGCTACACTTTGCCTCTGACTTTTGTTGCTGACCATTTGGAGAAACCGGTCGCAGAAAGAGACTTGTAGGTGCATCTTGGCCGTCTAGCGACCCGTCTATGATGCCTCTAGTATCATCCGTGATACCACGTACGGGGTTACAGTATTTTTACGGGCATGACTACATTGACTTCTCCCACCAAAAGGTTTACCAGAACATTGTCTCTGAATGCACGTTGCGAACATGCACCACGAGTACGCGATTTGCACGCTCAGTCATGCGGTCCATGTACGGTGTTGCAAATTGGGTGACCTCGTGCCAGATCTTGGGATACTCGAGCTAGTCGTGGAAGTCATCAGATATGGTCTTCCCACTACCATCGGTGCAAAAGACACTCAACTACCTCCCACTCTCAGCTTGTAGAGCAACCACCTGCACTTTAAAGTACGAATAGACCCATCTTTTCTAGTTGTGAAAGACACCCACATCTAATGTGAATTTCCATAAGTGATTCTTTTTTCAGGAAAACAATTCAAGACACTGGGGATTCTATTATCGAACATGAGTCGATGATAAGATAACAAGTTGGTTTGTTTGACGATGTGTAGGGATCAAATGGTGGTTACGAATCCACTATCACAATTCGCTCATAGTCCAGCTACAACACCTGCCTTCTTCTCTCGTCATTCACTCATCTAGTAGCATAGTTTCTTGACACACTGGTGCTTCGCTCCATTGTCCTTGGTTGATACCGCACCTTTTCCGTGACAAGAGTTGGTGGTTATGGCGAGCTCCTATCCGCTTCCTCCATCATCCCCGCACGACCCTCCTCCATAAACAGCAAGCTCTCATAGACATCGTTGAGAGAAAGCTTGTCAACATGCTACTTGTGAATAACGACTAGAGGATTGAATTCACAAGGAACGCCTCAAGAGGATGGATGGCATGGGTTTATAATCCTTGATAGAAAACTTTGAGCAAGCCGATAAGAGATGGATTTCACCATGTGGATGTAAATCTTCATGGATCCCGACTCATCCATGGAGGGGATTTGGCTATGTTGGATACAAGTAAGTCATCCACAATTTTATACTAGGTTGGATGGTACTCGCCTATGTTGCAAGGTCACCTTTCTTACGAAAAGAGTGGTGAGTCGTCTTCTTCTCCTCGGTGTCATTCACGGTCTTGACCGTGGATGACACCGAGGACAAGATGACGACTTTGAAGGGATATTCCCCGTATCCGGAGGGTTCTCCCGCGTCGACACCCATGCTCTCACTTCCCTCGAACGTCTCCCTCGTCATCGCTGACGCTGGCGCACAACAGCGAATCGACGAGACTCCATGCATGACACGTGAGGTAGCTCCGCGCGTGTGGAACTACAGCCCAGGTGCAGGACCCTCTCGCGTTCGCACAGATGAGGAGCCCGTCTTGCCCACGGGGCCTGCTCCATCTCCAACGGTGAACCCCGTCCGCCGTCCTCCAAGTGCGCCTGAAAAGGGGAAGTGGCACGAGGACGACACACCGAAGCCATCTCCTCTGACCTCTACTCGCAGGAGGGCGCGTTCTGCATCGCTGGTCATCTCGGATGGATTGCTTCCATCCGGGCAGACCCCTCACCCATCGCCCGACTTCGGTTTCAAAATAGCCGAAACTCCTCCGTAGGCATCCAAGCCAACCGTCATCGACGTTTCCTCCACATCCAACGGCAGCTTTGACAAGGAAAATAACAACAGTCGTAGCAGCAATGGGAGCGACGACGAGCAGTCTTTGGATGGTTCCACTGAAACCGAGTGCCTAGAGCTGTCGATCTGGCAATCGATGACCACGGGCTCCTCTTCCAATAGTACCAATAGCAAACATAGGCGCTACTGTGATTGGTTTGAAAGTGGCCACTTCCAAGCCATCTATAAGGCGTACAACATCTAAAGGGTACTTTCTGTACCCCGACGGGTACTGTGTTTTCGACACACTCGCAGCATCCACCGTTCATGGGAGGTCCGTGGACGGCTCCAAAGTTTTAAAGCCATAGTACGCTGTAACTGTTATTGTCTCCATAGCAGTAGCACCATCAACACCCGTGAACAACAAGAAGCGCAAGCATGGCTCTACGGGCAAACGGGCCTGGATGTCGGACAGTCCGGCAATCCTCGTGGAAATCAAGAAGCGATTGACAGACGCACGCGACGCTGACCACACGTTGAACAGCAAAGGCATCCGCAGAGAGATTTGTGGCATCGTGGCGCTCCATGCACCGGACGTGTTGGAGCGCATGAGGTTGCGCGCCTTTAGTCGCACATGGGTGCGCAAATTCATCACCAAGGAGCTCAGGTGGGCTTGGCGATCTGTTACGACTGCTGAGTAGAAGGTTCATGCTCACTCGGAAGAACAGGTTCTCACCATGCATCGCCGTACGACGTGCATGGTGACCTTGTATGGCATCTCGCCACTCATGGTTCTGAACGCCAATCATACCGCCATTCAGCTCATGCCTACCGCCAGCCACACCTACGTCCCTCGTGGTGCCGGTGACATCAACATTGTCGGCATGGAGGACAAGCGACAGGTGACAGCCGTGGTGACGTCATCGATGAACGGCGAAATTCTTCCAATGCAGCTGGTTTTCGGTGGCAAAACCACGTGCTGTTTGCCACGTGGAAAAAAAGCGCAGCGATTGGTCGAAGCCGGCTGGGACCTGACTTTCACGCCCACTCATTGGACGAACGACGACACCACAAAGCAGTGGGTTCGCAACGTTGTCCTGCCGTACTACCGTCGGACATGCCAGGCTCATGGTGTCCGAGACGGAGAGGCACATGTGCTCCTCATTCTTGATGTTTGGCGTCCGTAGTGCAGCTTGACTTTCCAGAAGTGGCTGCGGACTGATTCCCCGTACATCCACACCCTGTACATCCCCCCCGACTGCACACCGAAGGCACAGCCGGCGGACGTAGGCATTATTTGCCCATTCAAAACAAGCTTGAGGAGATATTCTCGTAGTGGGACGTGGAACGTCTGGCAGAGGGGGGGAACATGACCATAGGCATGCAGGTGCTGAAGGAGGAATTGTGCGGATGGTTCTTCGATGCGTGGGAGTAATTGCGTGAATCCGAGCCCCTCGTGAAAAACACGTGGTCGCGCTCCAACTTCCCTCGTGTGTTCGATCCACTTTTCCAGAGGGCAGAGGCACCATTTGCTGGCCGACTACTGTTCCACTCGGACGTGCCAGAGGAAGATGATTTTGTTGTGTGATGTCCATGTTGGAGTATTGTACTTTCCTACATAAGAAGTCATTTCCCTCTCTCGCACATTGTCGGCTAGTACTTTGCTGGAGTGTTTTGTCATTTACGAATAAATAAAGTGCTTACTACGGACATACCGAGCAAAATTGGGCATAGACTGACCAGAAGTTCGTCGAATTGAATTTGTAGACCATATCGTCCATGTCAAGAGTTTTTTTCCACCTAGAAATCAATGGTAAAGGACCCAGGATCCTAAAGTATGAAAATCTGGATGTGGTACCTTGATTTTGATTATTTGATGTTGTGATTATCTATGTGGTACCTATGAATTCGACGAAAGTTTGTTTTCGGTGAAATTTGATGAAGCAAAAATTAGTTATCATTGAATTCAAAGTTTTTGAGGGTACTTGTTGTTAGAGGAAATCTTAGCAAATCATGCCTGAGCCATTCCATTATTTTACAAAGGGTCATGGTTAGAGGGAAGGGCTGGCATGGCCCACTTGTAGCCAACATGATAGGAACAGGAAAATAAATTGTATCATCCACTTGATTACCAGCATTGATGGTGGGACATGGATTGAGATTGGGAGCTTTGGCTGCTGGTCTGCAAGATCAAAGATCCTCGGGTCCAAAAGGAGATGGGCTGGGGTTGGGTGGTGGTGTGAGTGGAGGAGTGGAAGGTGACGAAGAACTAGTTGGTGCTGGCAATGAGGCTGGAGCGTCTGTGGCTCCTTGTATGGGAGATCGTTGGGAGAATGGGTCAGAGGCGTTGGACATTTGTGCATTGGCTGGATGCTATGTGTTTAGCATTCAAGTTTTGTTAGTCAGTCAGTTGGTATATTCGTGGCAATATTTGCACAATACTCCTTGATTATTTGAATCCAAGCACAGTCGGTTTTTTTCCCAGTATTGGCAGAGACAATGGCCGGCATGACATTGTTTAGTTTGTTGATCACATGCGTGCATCCATTCCCTCCTTGTGAGCACGTGCCCTTTTTTCCCACAGACTTTGATTGAGTGGAAAAAGGATGAATTACTAGGTTGTTATTGCTGTACAATCACCACCGACCTTTGCCGTGGTCACATTTACTTATGTCGATGTCATACGTTTTCAAGGAACAAGAAAATGGTGATTGTTAGTATCAACAAGAGAACCTGTTGGATAAAGTTGACATATGATATGTGAGGACACTACATATAGGAGTAAAAAGTGATGTTTCACTCGCATTCAAGCAGTCTTACGAATAGCTACTTTATTAATGTTTTCTTCATCCGGATTGTTGGAGGGTGAGAATTGACCCATTGGTCAAGTGACATGACCCTAAAGCTAGTGCAGACAACATGAGAAACATGCTCGAGTGAGATGAGGCTCGAGCAATATGGGCTTAATCACAATGGGTTGCACGCTGCATGTACCACTTATCAAATACATTATCTTCCCCTCACAATCTGTATAGAAGTTAGGATATGCATGTCAAATCTGCATCCCTATCTTAGCCATGTAGCATAGGTGTCGAACGTGAATGGAAGTAGTTGAGTTGTGTAACTATCGATGCCACACTTCAACAACATTGTTGTTAGTGGGTGCGATGACTACGCTGGTTTTGTGCTCTAATTTGGCACAGTCGGATCCATAATCAAGCAAAGATATTGTAGCGTACGGACCATTGTATGGTTTAAAATGGCCGCTAAATAGTCATCAGGTATTTCGGCTACTTGAGGGTTACGTTTCAAGGAGCGCAATCCCAGAAAACATGTACGGGCTAGAGTCTAGTTTGAATGTAGCCCGAAAAACAACCCTTGGCCGGATTTGAGGCGAAAGGAGTCCCGCAATGGAAAACCCATCGCCTCACTCCTCCTCCACTCCTAGAACTTCACTAGGCTCCTATTTCCAGCATGCGACTGTGTAGTTGGAGGGTTGGTTCGGCCCTCCCACATCGCGATAGCGAATGGGTGGTCGCGAGCTACTCATTGCTATTGCGAGGGTTGGCCGGTGCCCAACCACCCGCTGGCTGCCGGCCGACCGGCGGCTGGCCGGCTGGGTGGCCTGCGGCCGGTCAAGTGATCGGCCGGCCACCCGCCTATGAGCCACCAGCCGTCGATCGAGCTGGTGGCTTGATCGGCTGCCAGGAGGCCGCAAAGCCTCGAGGGCCGAGGCCCATGGCCTTGAGATCGCGTCCTCGCTCTCTCTGTCCCGCCTCATCAGGGGGGCGAGGAGAGGGGTAGAGAGCGAGGGAGTGAGGTACGAGAGGAATACTAGGGATGGCACGAAATTGTTGGACGTGCCTTGCATGCGACGATTTTGTGTCGTCACGTAAAAAGTGAAACTCAAGTTTGTTTGTTACAAAATTTGAGTTTTGTTTATGAGAAACTCGTGCAAACTCACGAGATTGAAGGAATATCCCCCTTGTTTGGGACCTAGAATGAGGGGGTGAAGTAAAAACAGAAATGGCCCCTTGGAGACTTGAAATATTCAAGTCTCCCTACACAGGTCGTTGATGACAATGGTCTCCAGAGTCACATAGAGATAAAAACCCCCTTGAGCAAGCTCTAGACGCCATTCCACGAACTCCGGCGATGACCTAAGTGGAGGAGCTGGAGACTCGTCCCGTTATAGTGATTTTCAGTGCATGATGATCCTCGTGATCAAGTATGTGATGATTTTGGCAGCTGTAGGAGATATAAAATGGTGCGAGTAGCAATAGCAGTAGAAAAAACGCCAGAGAGAAATACGGGCTTAAATCATAAGCACCATAAATAATGTTGGAAAGCTCTTGAGGAGCTTTTTTTTTGCCAGCTCCTCTAAGCTTCTTCCACTTGCCAAGGGGCTAGGTGGATTTTTCTTGGACGAGGTAGGGAGTGCCCATCCACAAACCCCTTCTCAGGGGTCACCCGTTCCCCCCTGAAGGTTTTTGGCGGCTTCTCCAACACGTCCGGCTCAAGGGAGATGCCGCCAAGAGACGTGGGAGGCATTAAGGAACGTAAAGAGGAAGCCAACGAAGACAATAAGACACGAGGATGACAAGAATTAGGGAAGAGGGAGTGAAGGAGTTGTTAGGAATTGTGATTACTATCCTGGGGTTTTCCCTTGTTTTTGTGAGCGGCACTCACATTCCTTGTCATTCTGTTGAATTATAAATTTATTTTTTTCCTAGATCCTAGTTGATACCAAGTGTTACGAGTCACGGCTTAGGAAGACTAGTCTCAAAATCCACGTGATTGTGCCAACAGTGGCGGCCTAGAAAAATAGAACTCAAATATAATATTTCCTCATGGATTGTTGGAGCAAGGAGACGTGGAGAGGCGACACCTCCTTGAAGTTATGGTGTGATCTTCACAACGGACTTCATGTGCTAGTTGCACAGGTAACGGAATGGCAAGTGCCAGGCCGTCCAAGTCCAACAAGGGCAAGGTGGTGATGGCCTCACCACACGCACTTGGTGGAATCCAAGTCCAGGGAGCCGTCGGTGTAAGCACGGTTGCCAATCCAAAGGCAACTATGCCGCTGAAGGCAACCGGTGCCAACCTCAACAACACGAAGAAGCGTAAGGAAGCCAAGAAAATACACGATGAGCACATCGACGTGTATGTGGACGAACTCCATGCAACGGAGGATGCGCTCGAGGAGGACCACCCGGGTGTGGACCCCGACGAAGAGCACGATGCTGATGATGGCGAATGTGACAAGGATTATGATCATCACCATCGTCATGCGGCGAAATTGAGCCGATTGCTCAAGAAGGGCAAGATGCTTGCCGGATCACCTAAAGCTACCGACAGTAGTGAGGCTACTGAGAGCAACAAAGGAGTCGGAAGCAGCCAAGTGGAAAGTTCCCACGAGAACAAGCTGGACAATTTCACCGTAAAGGTAATTTGCAACAACTGCCAAAGGCTTGCTCAGTTGGCTACCGAGGCAGCGGGCTGAGTCAAGATCACCACCAATGGGGGAGGTACGGCACCACCTAGAGGAGTGGGGGCGGACCTCCCTTCTTACGATGTGGCCGTGATGAGGTAGACCAACACCCACTCGAGCGTTGTCGCTGACAACAACCTCCTTCAGAAGGTGGGACTCCTTAGAGGCATGTACACAAACCGTACCCTCCTAGAGTGGATAAAGGGGCACAGACAATGCGAGGCCTTGGAGGCTATCATTGATGCTCTGACAAGATTGGAGCTGAAGTTTGTGTTCGTGATTTTTTTGGGCCACATCGGGCAGAGCATCACGAAACCTCAACCGTGATCGCCAGCTGGAACACCTGGCCGCTCACGAGGCAAGCCGCCGATGTGACGACCCTGGCAAGGCATTGTAGAGCATGACGCAAGTGCGGATGCAACAGCAATTGCAGTGCACCGCATGTGCTAATACCACCGCCAGTAACAGCGACGACTTGCCTACCTCGACGACTTTGGGACCGGTCATGAATACGTCCTTCCTCCATAGTGTGGAGATCTTCCGGAAGGGCATGAAACTAACCGAATGGCTCAATCGTGTGGAGCAAATCTTGCATATCCACAAGGCGCCACTCGATGAGTGGGGCGACCTCGCCACGACGCGACTTGAGGACAAGCTCTTCAAGTATGTGGTCAAGGAGTGGTTCGCGCAGGAACCACACCTTGAGTGGCAGTCAATGTCATGGGAAGCTTTTTGTACGATCATGTGTAAGAAATGCATCTAGCGTGAGGAGGTGCAACGCGCCTTCCACGAGATCAAGGACTTCAGGCAGCTGTAGAGCTCGCTCGAAGCCTACTTGAGCGAGTTCACCGCACTTGTGGAGAAAACCAAAAGCTTCACCAAGGGCAATGAGACCTAGATCTTCAAGTACCCAAAGTGCATGCTGCTGTAGTACTTGCATAATGGTCTAGCCGACGAGAATAGACAAGACCACCACGACAGCAAATGGCCAAACTTGGAAAAGCTGGAGGGCGTTGCGCGACTACACAAGCAAAGTGTATTTGGCGAACCCGAAGCACTACTCTGATACACGGCCAAACGCGTGTGCACAGCATGGCCGCAACATGCACATGGACGCTCCAGGGGCTGGTGGGTCAGCCGGACGGTGAGGCGGGGCCAAGGGAAAGCAGCTCGCAAACCCTCCAGCCAAGAAGGCTAGTGGACACAAGCCCCCCAATGACAAGTGTAGCAGCAAAAATGACAAGCTTTAGGCGGCGCGTGAGCGTAGTAACGCAGCCTTCCACGACGGGCTCTGCCATAACTACATTTAGCCTATCCACTTTAGGTCATAGTACCTTGAGGCTAGTGGTGGTGGGTAAGAGGCCGCGGCGCTAGGCGTAGCTATGGCACCTCGTGGAGATGGTGTAGTAGGAGGCCGTGGACAGAGCTGTGGACAGGGCCGTAGTCGCGGCAATGGGTCCGGCCATGGTAACGGACAGGGTCGTGGGACAGGTTTTTATCCATCCTTGAGTGACGGCGGGGACCACTCAAGGATAAAAATGTATTATGGATGTGAGTTAATGTTTTAATATGAGGATGTTAAACAATTTGTAATTTTGATGAGTTCAAATTTCTCTGTTGTTTTCTCTCCTCTTGTGGAGCCTCGTTGTACACTTGCTGACTGGAATTTCCCACCAAATCTTCCATCTCATGATGAGATACATGGTCGTACATGCTTAGTGGTGGCGACACCGACCACTGTGCAAGAGTCTTGTGATGCGGTGATTGAAGCAAACACACTCAAAGTGATGAGTTAATCATGTTCGCTGTAGCTTTTGTCACCGATTTCGACCGAGTCAAATTTAAAGATTGGAAGGTGCTAGCCAAATTTACATTTGCCCACAAGATGTGGACTTGAGTAGGCGAATCATGGGAGCTGCGGCGTCGACCGCTTAGATTTTGTGTTTTTCACAAATTTGGTTTGCCGGCGTTGAGCTTGTGCACGCGAAAGAGCGGAGGTAACATGACGATGCAGTTAAAAGGAATCTAGTTGGTGCTCCCGTGAACGTGCTGGCTCACATTGGAGTTAGCCCTGGCCTTTAGTACGAGCCATCAAATGGCATAGTTGTCGTCGGTGAAAACCGTGCGATACCTGTGATCGGTACCTGTAAAGAAAAAAAAAACATTCAATGTTACACACAAATTGTCACGTTGAAGGTACTCAACCTTCTTGACCTATTTGACATGGTGCTAGGCGATCCCTGGCTTTGTGAGAGCAAGGCTGTGACGTACTTTGAATCAAAACGCTTGATCATTCGGAAGGGATAGCGTCACCTTACGTTGATTCAAAGTACGGAGTTGTCACCGACGCGACTAAAAGTCCATGCAAGCTTGTCTGCGATGCAGGTCAAGAGACGAACTCGACAAGGGTGTCGATATTTCTTGGCTCAACTACATAAAGTAGACAAAGACAAAAAGAAAGACATGCCACAAGAGATAAATCTCTATCGGCGAAGTTATCGGATGTATTCCAAGACCCATTGGCTGGGCTTCCACAAGAACGATACATGGGCCACGCGATTCCGCTACAATTGGAGGTGACTCCTCCGTTTAGATCCATGTATCGCCTTGGTCCGGCATAAAGGTGTCAAATCAAAAAGTACCTTGCAAAGGGGTGGATTGAGCCAAGTAGCTCACTGTACAATGCGCTGATCCTTTTTATGAACAAAAAGGAAGGTGGTTTATGCATGTGTGTGGACTATCGGGCACTAAACAAGCTGAGGGTGAAAATTCCATTTCCCCTTACCGCAGATGGAGGACCTGTTTGACCAACTCTAAGGGGCAAACGTTTTTTGTCATTGGACTCGTCTCAAGGGTACCATCAACTGCGCATTACAGAAGATGGTTGACCCCAAAAATGCATTTCGAAGGCACATGGGATGCTATCAATTCTGAGTTTTATGCTTATGGCTAACGAATGCTCCGACAACATTCCAAGGATAATTTACCTGAACTTTCGCCAAGCAACTTGGCCTGTTTGTCTTGGTTTACCTGGACAACATCCTTGTTTCCTTCAAATCCATGGAAGAGCACATAGAACATATGTGCAATGTCCTCGTAATCCTTCGGGAGTAGAAGGTCTATGCAAAGGTGAACAAGTGCGTGTCTTCCACAAGATGAGCTTGAATACCTTGGACACATAGGCGGCAAGGACGATATCCGTTTCGACCCACAAAAGGTCCAAGCTGTCCTGGACTGGCCACGTCCAGAAAATATTGGACAGATTTGGATCTATTTCCGATGGGTTATGCAAGGATATTCGACCCTGGTAGTCATGTTAACCAAGCTCACGCAAAAAGATGTGCATTCGGATTGGATTTCTGATTGTGAGATTGCCTTTCTCAAAGTCAAAGAGCTTCTATCTACAGCTCCCGTCTTAGCTCTTCCCAACCCATCGCAACCGTGGGAGGTATGATGTGATATGTCGGTAGTAGGACGTGGAGTAGTCTTCATATAGAACGGTCACCTAGTTGTATATGAGAGCCGGAAGCTTATCCCCGTGGAGACGCGGTATTCGACTGGGGATCAAGAACTCATTGCAATAGTACATGAGTTTAAGATGTGGCATTGCTACCTTGAGGATACTAAAGGGGGTGTAACGATCGTGACTGGCCATATTCCATTTGTGTTATTTGAAACACAACCGAACCTGTTAGGACGACACGCCCATTAGAGCAAATTCCTGAGCTGATTCTCGTTCACATGGGAATATTGGCCATGAGGCATCAACGTGGCCGATCCACTAAGGCGACAGCCTATGGAAGCTAAAGCAACCACCTAGGTCGGTGGGTATTTTATGATCATTGCGACAACAATAGTGAAAAAACCAGTTCTCCCTATACCTATGTGGCAACCACCTTGAGAGATAATCCACTACAATGATTTTGTAAAGAGGGTCTAAATGGGATACCGTGTGGATTCTCAGTTTCAAGACTCTCAAAATTCAGACAACTATGGATTGGTGGAAGCCGCACGAGTCTTTTGGCATGGAGAACAAGTTGTTGTGTCCAACTCGGGAATATTTAGAATGAAGATTATCTCCCAATTCCACGACCCGCTAGTTGCAGGTCATGTGGGACCTTGAAAGAGTGGACATACACTCTTGGACCACTATTGGTGGCCAAGATGGAGTGTCAATGTCTGTAAGTATTGCATGACATGCGATCCATGTCTTCGAAACAAGGCTAGTAACAAAAATCATG
This sequence comes from Penium margaritaceum, assembly GCA_023375785.1. Taxonomy (NCBI): domain Eukaryota; kingdom Viridiplantae; phylum Streptophyta; class Zygnematophyceae; order Desmidiales; family Peniaceae; genus Penium; species Penium margaritaceum. The sequence goes on from SZWC01012091.1 coordinate 29,423, forward strand.
TTGGACTCCTTGAATAGCTTCTCATTCCAGGAAATCCATGGGAGTGCGTCAGCATGAACTTCATTACTGGTCTTCTGGACACGGCCCGTGGCCATGATAAAATGCTAGTGGTTGTGGATATTCTGACGAATGTGACATATTTCATTCCTACAACTGCGGATGTGAACAAAGAGGAGACTGCTCGTCTCTTTTTTTAGGGTGTCGTAAAGTACCACGGCTTGCTGTAGCGCATTATATTCGATTGAGAGAGAAAATTTGCTAGTAAGTTCTATCAAAATATGCACAAGTACTTTGGCAGCAAGTCACAAATTTCAACAGCGTCTCACCCTCAAACTGATGGACAAACATAGTGCATGAATCACATTGTGGAGCAGATGCTCCCTATGTATGTGGACCTTGCCATGAATGACTGGGACGGATCCCTCGCACCGACAGAGTTTGTGGTGAATAACTTGGTGAACGAGTCTACAAAATTCACACCACTTGTGTTGAACAATGGTCGGCATCTTTTGGTGACCTCTTCATTAATGAAGAGTGGAAGTACTAGAGGGCATATGCCGGCAGAATTTACCGTGAGGTCTCGTTTGACATCAGTGACTAAGTGCTGCTTAGCACCAAGAATCTTCGACTGAAGTCGCCAGGGGTGCAAAAATGTCCCCCGAAGTGGATTAAGCCATTTCCCATTGTTGCACGCATCGAGCGAGTGGCATATTGATTGCTGCTTCCGCCAAATATGAAGATACATGATGTGTTTCATGTGAGCCTGCTGGCTCTATACACGATAGAGGAAACCATACAGCCAACACCGGTAATCTTTGTTTTCGACGGCCAATACAAAGTTCTTTGTCGACTCTAGTACCGAGAGCATAAACTTTGGTCGTGGGTTGTTAGAGAATACCTTATTTATTGAGCTAGGTGTGGACGTGAACATAACTCATGTGAGACCGAATCTCGGTTGCTCACAAGGGTGGTCAAGGAGTACTAGAGCCAGTTGACAGCTTGCACAGATTGACGTGTGACAGGAGGTACCACCTGAACACCGACAAAGTTCACAACATTCCCACAAGACAACATTCATGGACTGCGACCATAGGAGGTTGGGGACATCCAACATGGTTGTCGCACGGACGCTCCAGCTTAAAGGAAAGAGGTTGCTAGCCGTGTTGACCGACAAAGTGCACCTTATGTCCAGGTGCCATGCACGTGTTCATGTTTAGCTGGTGATCGCAATTACTAACATTCTTTCACAATGTTATGACTCACTATCTGGCACTCCCACTTGTTGTTCATGAACTAGGATAGTTCATAATAAATGGGGAGAAATGTAGTGGGAGGGCCGGTTTGACCCTCCCACCTCGCGATAGCAAGGAGGTGGTTGCGAGCCACCCCTTGCTATTGCAAGGGTTGGCCGGTGGCCAGCCACTCGCTGGCTACCGGCCGATCGATGGCCGGCCGACTGGGTGGCCGGCCGGCCACCCCCAGCGAGCCACCAGCCGCTCATTGAACTGGTGGCTCGATTGGTGGCCAGGAGGCCACAAGGCCTTGAGGACTGAGGCCTGTGGCCTCAAGCCCTTGTCCTTGCTCTCTCCTCCCCACCTCCTCAAGTGGATGAGGCAAGGGATACAGAGCAAGGGAGTATGGCGCGGCGCGAGAGGAGTATTAACACCGACACCAAATCGCTGGACGTGTATCGCACGTGATGATAATGTGTCGTCACATAAAGAAGTGAAACTCAAGTTCATTTGTTACAAAAGTTGAGTTTCATTTGCAAAAAACTCGTGTAAACTCACAAAGTTGAAGGAATACCCCCCTTGTTTGGGACCCAGCATGAGGGGGTGAGGTAAAAATAGAAATGGCCCTCGTTGCAAGGGTCACTTGCAACGACCCTTGCAAGTCTCCTTGCAAGGGTCGTTGATGAGGATTACCCCCAGAGTGACACAGAGGAAAAAATCCCTTGAGCAAGCTCTGCACGCCCTTTTGTGAACTCCGATGATGACCGTCATGTAGGAGCTAGAGACTCGACCCAATACACAATGTCACATGGAACGAGTAGAATTAGGTTGCATGTCGACAAGGATGTTCTATGATGACTACATCCGTTTGTGGTACGGCTCGTCTGGGCCAAAATGGTTGAGGCGACCATTGGCCCCCTCTCATTTGATAATTTCTCTGACAACCTATGTTTTGGTTGTACATTTAGTCGTAAAATGAACCATGCCCGTTACACTGGCATCGGAGCAAGAGCCTTCACGCGTTCATTTTTTTGGGTTCATGTGGCCATTCAGTTTTTGTCGAAGTTATCGTTGCCCGTCGATCCAACGATTACAACGAGAAGAAACGTTTGGACTAGTTCGTCCAAATGTTGTCCAATTGGCGGAGAGAGCCAGATGGCCGAGAGCTGGAGACCGAGCCCCCCAGAGCATTGAGTTAAGAACCAAGAGCTTGTATGAGGAGAGGGCTGTGATGAGCCGACTAAAGGGAGAAAATGGGGGGTTTTGTAGCAGAACTAACCCCACGTGCCCGACAAGCCCGCTAGGTGAGCGAGCGAGCACCCACAAGCCCAACAAGCCAAATGGGGTACTGTCGTCTGAGGGGACATCCCCCTCCCTCATCTAGAATGGAGGCTTCACTAGAGAGCTCGAGCATACCGGGGTTGCTGCTAAAACACCTCTTGATGGTCTTGATAAGCAATTTCATGAACAACACTTCTGATGGCCTCCAGAGCTTGGTAGTTGAAGATGTTTCCAGCTGGTGTTGCCGATGGTGGAGATGCCCTTCTGCCTTCAAGGAATGACACAACATGGTATCAATAGATGTGGATTGTTGCAACGTTGTTGATTAGGAGTCGAGTCCACATGATGATGTTAGATGTATTGTCGGGTCTCCTGTGTAGTGAGGGAATGCCTCTAAGTATGCCGAGAGGGAAGGTAATGCGGTTGGTTGCATGATCAGCCGGGGGTATGCATTCGCAAGTCCATGTGCTCCATGCGGCGGCTAATAATCCAAACCACATGTGTGCTGGTGAGCTTCCTCAGATGATGTTAGGATGGAACACCGTGTTCGTGAAGGAGATGAGGTCGTCGTAGAGGACCTGGTAGGTGTCTATATACCTGGAAGATGGTGGGTACATTTCTTCTTGATCATAGTACCCTTTGAGGAAGAAGGAGGCATCATAGTCGTCTATGAATGTGATTTGGAAGGCAGGCTAGGTGATACACTAACAGTGATGTATATTGCTAGTACCGGGGCCTGTGCATTGAAGGATGGAGCATGAAGAATGAGACCTGGCTTCCGTTGTGCCTGGGAGTAGAGAGAGGGAAGAAGTCATGCTGAATGAGGATTGGTGTAGACACGAGCTGTTGTCGGGTTATGGTTGATGTATGTTGGCCGCGAATGTGGATGATGTAGTCCATAGTTGCTGTTGAGGTTGACGACTGGTGATGAGATGTTGAGCAAAGGGACAAACTATGTGTACTGTGGTGGAGAAACCACCACGCGAGCGCAGGTCACCACAAGATGGGTGGCTCGACAGGGTGGACTATGGTGCTAACCTGAGAAAGATGATGAATAAAGGAAACTACGGTGACAGCTATCTGATGGAGTATTTGATACAGGGGTGAGACCTTGTGCATTGCTTATAGAAGAGAAAAGGATGCGACAAGGGAATGGCGAGAACTGATGTACTGTGAGGAATCTGTTGCCTGGTCTGGGTGCAGGCCGCTACGAGATTGGCAGCTGGCATGTGCAGATCCTGTTGCTGGCCACAGAGGTTGACGACTGTTGACGATGAAGGCAGGGATGCATGATGGGGGAGTCTGGGCGCAGGGACGAGCCGCGTGCGCTATTGAGTGGTTCAGCGTTGGTGCAGGTCATCGCGAAGTGGGCGGTTCGACCGGGCAGATCCTTGTGCCGAGAGGATGAGGCTGATGGCAAATCATAGTGACAGATTGATAGGGAACTGGAACCAGGAGCAAAACCACGTGCATTGCTAAAAAACACAGAAAGGATGCGGCAAGGGAAAGGCAAAAGCTAACGCGTTGTAATAATTCTGCTGCCGACATGGATGCAGGCTATTGCGAGGTTGCAGTGAGCTCGTGCAGATCCTTGTGCTGGCCACAGATGCTGACGATGCTGATGATGAGGAGGATCATGGTGTAATATGGGCATAAGGGTGAGCCATGTGTACTGTGGAGAGAATCGGCATGGGCGCAAGTCGTAGTGAGAAAGGCCGGTTTGACCGGGCAGATCCTTGTGCCGAGCTAACGATGGTAGATGATGACAGAGAAGCGGTGAACTAATGAATAAGTGGGTGCAGGGGGAAAACCACTTGCGATGCGGAGGAAGAATTGCCGTGGATGCAGGTTGCTGCAAGGAAAACAATTCAACCGGGCAGTTCCTTGTGACAAGTGGAGGAGAACAATGATAGCCGATGGCAGCGGAGAAGTGGCGGGTTGATGAATTTGGGCACAAGGGCGAAACCACGTGCGCTACAGATGATGATGAAGCAGATGAGTAGGTTGTTGATACGGAAGGATCTTATGATGAGGAAGAAGATGAGGTTGATGAGATTGAGGAGGAGCCTGATGAAGAGTGAAGGGAGAGAATGGTTGAGAAAGTTGAAGGAGATTGCGACAGAAGAGGAAGGGGCGACAGATATGAAGATGAAGGGGACGTAGAGGAAGGTTGGTGCGGTAAAAAGATCCTCTGTGCTCCTAGTTGGCTTGCGACCGATGGGCCGGAAGACTGGTGGTTTCCGATATCCTAACATATAGAGGAACTTTGTTGTAGGGGGAGTGGTCCACGAAAAATAGAGACGCCTGGGAAGGTTAGGAGAGTGACGACTTGTTCCCCCATTGGCTCAAGACCGACGAGCAGGAAGATTGGTGGTGTCTGATGTCCTGATAGCAAACAAAGCTCTGTTGTTGCTAAGGATGATGAAGCGTGGTGCAAGAAGGCGGCTTGAGAATGATGCAAGACAGAGGAGATAGCAATGCAAGAGAATGACAATGATCCCAATGAAGCTGATGAAGTACGGGAGGAAAGTTACGGTAGCTGGAGGAGGTTAGGATGGAGAAGGAGCTACGGGAGGCAGAGAGGCTGACGGAGTCATGACCGTGCCACTTGGTCATACGGATCGTAAGGAGTGACAAGAAGAAAGGCAGGCATATAGAGTATGTAGAAACAATGATTAGTAAGTAGCAATGCAAGAACATGAAGGAGAAATGACAAGAAACTTCGAAGAAGATGGCGGCAGAAGGCAGATCAAGAACTAATTTCAGCTTTCGGCAGCGGAGAGCCACTCGACGTCACCATAGGCGTGAGTTTGCACACAGGGCTATGTCTTAGTGCAAAGAACCACCAAAGATTTGAAGAGTAGCGAGACAATGTTACTGACGTCAGCAATGAAGGAGGCGGAGAAGGTGCAGGGTGGCGGCGAAAGACTAAGTGGCAGAGGACGCCGATTGGCTCGATGAAACAATGACATAGTCAGGAGGAACCAGGTGAAGTCACCTGGTGCTCTGAAACCATGTCAAAATAATGGAGAGAGAGCGAATAACGTGATGACAGAAGTAGGAAGAAGTAGGATGAGACAGCTACTGTGGAACCGTTGACGAAGGCAAGGAGATGTGAGACAGTACAAGGAGTTAGTTGGAAAGTGGGCGATAGGCAGGATGCAAGAGAGGAGGTAGAGGGCTTGAATGGTCAGGAGTGAAGTGAGAGAATGAAGATGAAAAAAGTACGGAGTTGGTGTGTACAGGCAAGAGAACTGAGTAAGGGAGAATCAGTGACTAAGCGAAGTGATGCAACTGAGAGAGCTGAGAGTGGATGGAGGAGTGGGTGATCAGCGAGCAGAGCGAAGACACGGCGGTGAAGTTGCGGAACTGAAGGCAAACATGATGAAAATACTGTTTTTGGTTATCTTCGAGGGAATGAACATCCTCGGTATGTTTAGGCAAAACAGGAGAAAGAATCAAGGCAACGGCTTCTTTTTGCTCGTCGGATGCAAGTGACACGTGTCACATCATTAGGGGATACCGTGTCTGTTGGTTTTAACGGTCTTGGAACCGAGGAATTGTTAGCCACGGGCGGTTCTGACCAGTACCTGAACCGGTGATGCCTGTTTTGTCATTCTTCGAGAATGTTGGGCAACTCTTTGCTTGGAGGAAATTTGTGATAGCTATGCCCTTGTGCTCCTAGTTGATTTGTGTGCCAATTCTTGTGTATAATCCTCTCTTATGTCACTTCTTTTGACGTTGGTGTTGTAATTGCAAGTGTCTAAGTTTGTGTCAGCTACTGGTCATGGGGGAGTGTTGCATCTGTGTCAGTACCACAGGGTTACCTCTGGCCTCGTTGCAAACTCACCTAATTGATGGAGGTGACTGACCAGAGAGAGACAGCCCAACTGGCCATTGCATCCTGGTGACATGGCTGCACCCCGGCCCACTTGTAGGATCCAGTGGCCATAGAGCTTCATCAGGGTGCACTTGTGCCAGATGCTTATGTTTGTTCCTATCATAAATTGAGCCGGGTGCTTACCCAAAGCTGATTATCGTCGGGTCTTTAGCCGGTGACATGCTTGATACGGTTTTTCCAACTATGGAGGTGAGTGGCTTGAGTTCCCCAAACTCGAGGATAGCAAGCCACAGCGACCTTGTCGATCGCTTGCTTGCTACATCGCGTGTAGCACCTCTGTAGCGTGTTACTCGTTTACTCTTGTTCTTGACATTTTTTACTCCCATCAAGTTACCATGGCATTTCTTCGCCCCATGTTACTCTTGTCTGCTGCCTTTGTCTAGTCGAGAAAGATTACCTTCAACCCCCAGATGCGAGTGAGACGGAGATTGGCGTGATGGCCAAACCACAACTCATACGATGTGAAATGGTCTAAAAGACAACCATGCGGCAGGCGGCTTTACTGAGAAAACTCTAGCGACTACTAAAAAAATTGTAGAGCATCCTAACAAGCACCTTGGATGTCGTGGCATATGTCTGGCAGTTGCTGGTGGGTGGTCTCACCACCCGTCAGTGCTACGGTGCTAGCTGGGTCCGCATTGGGAATGTGTGCTACGATGCCATTACGATCCACACGATCGTGGCCGAGTGGTCATAATAAGTTATACAGACTGACCGGGATATCTCACATCACAACAGGGAGTTTCTTGAAGTAGCCACTCATGCGCCATTAAGTTCTTGTGCCCAAGAACCCAAGAACCTAATTGTTGAAACTTGTTCTCAATGTTCACTCCCTACAAATGAGATATAACCCAATTTTCCCAATTCCTCAAATAGTCCTTTGCTTGGCAACTTCTAAGTCACAACTCAAGTTCCCTCAGTGTCGCACACTTGTGTGCTATGCCGAACGGAGCGTGGATGGTGAACAAGGATGAGTTGTGAGGCAGATCATGGTTTGAGAATTTGGGACACTTGAGCAATTTGTAAGTAGCAGTAAGTTTACTTCAATGACAAGTGTCAAATGATCGAACACATGTATACGAGTGTCGAGTTACACATGAGGCGTAGCCGGCGTCATTGGGTCGATTGTCGAGCGACGCGTGTGGAGTCGTGTCGTGAGTGGTCGGATTAAGAAGCTCCGCCGAGGAATCGGGGAGCTTCGAAGATCGATTGCGAACATGCAAGATGAATATTCATAAATCTTGGTAAATCTCAGTGCGTCCAGATGTCAAATGAAAGTTCATGCCACTTTTTTTTATGTTTCTCAGAAGTGGTCGAAGTTGTTAGAACGTGCGAGAAGGAATCACTGGAGGGCAAGGGCAGGTGGCCGAATTGCCCTCGGCTGTAAGAAAAAAAAACGGGATTTTGACATATGGTACGCTATTTATGTAATGACAGAAATACCCAGGCAGAAGGTTAAGGGACTCGTGTACGTGTGGTAAGTAACGAATCCCCTCCTTTCAGCCACGACGTCTTGGCACGCGTACAGATGTAGCCCGGTGACGACTATAATAACTGTCAATCAGATGATCAATGTCGCGGAGGTTGTTTTAGGGCTTCTAGGTGTTGTGCACGGTGTCGTAGTCGTGCCACTTAACACTATATTATTTCATCTTGCCACGTCATTGATGGCTGAGGACGTCCTTGATGCCTTACTTTGTGTCCTCGTCCACTTGTACAAGGGGAGGGGGAGGCACATCACTGCATGGGAAGTTTGTGCCGGGGTCCTGGTAGTGCTCGAGTCTCCTGATGGGGAATACCGGTTGAACTTGCATCTTATTAGGGAGTTTGAGTCACGCAACCACGAGCGTTTGCATGCGCTCAATCTCAAACGGTCCCAACCACTAGGGTTTGATTTTTGAACAATCAACTCTTTAGCGTTTGATGTTTTCCAAACTAAGGAGGATTTTTTCGCCAACGGTAAACACGTCGTTGCTCCGATGTCGGTCGGTTGCTCTCTTCATCGCCCCTTGTGTCTTTGTGAGCGTCTGTCGTGTTTTATCCCATATAGTGGAGAAGTCGTGGCATTGGATATCGACCGTGGGAATGCTGATATAGCTGCTAAGTCTGGCTTGTGTGGAGGGAATTATTCCATACACTACTTCAAACAGAATTCTACCCATTGCGGTAGACGTCACAGAGTTATATCCAATTGTGGCGGTCGGGAGTTTGGCCGCCCAATCGGACCCATGTGGTTTGCATAATGTTCAGAGACGTTGTTCGAGCGTCTGATTAGTTCGCTCAGTTTGGCCGTCGGTTTGAGGGTAGAACGCCATGGAAAGCTGGATCCAACTGCCGTAGTGAGTCATTAGTTTGTGCCAGAAAATACAGGTAAGTCGAATGTCTTTGTGGCTTGTGATGGTTCTCAACACGCTATGCAGCATTACACCATTGTTTAAAAGCAGCGGTGCTGTGACTTTGGTGGTGATGGTAGCCGGTGTCGAAACAAAGTGGGACATTTTGGAAAACCTGTTGACAACCACGAGGATTGCTTCATATCCCTCGGGTGTGACTAGTAGTCTGGTGAAAAAGTCCATGGAGATGTTGGTCCACGGTTCTGTCGGAATGGGGAGCGGTTGCAGAGGTCCGAGTGGCCGCGTGCGAAGGCATTTTTTTTGCTGATATGTGTCACATGATTTGTGGAAGTTGGCCACGTCGGTTTGCATCTAGTCCCATAAGTAGTGCTTTGCCAAGTTCTTCAATGTTTTGTCCTCTCCAAAATTCCCACTTAGACCGGTGTCGTGGCACTCCTCGAGCAGCATGCGGTGGAGTTTGTTGTTCGTAGGTACGAGCCAATCAGCGACTGCTGCCACCTTTTCCAAAATCCATGGTGATTCTTCCGCCATTGATGACGTGATATAAAAAGGCGATCGAACGGTGACCAAAGTTGCACTTCGAAAGTTTTCTGAAGAATTTCTCTCTTTGTAAAACGTAAAAAAAAATCATCGATGTCCATCGTGCTCCTCCGGGATGCGGCTATACACGATAATGTTGTCAAGATGTACCACGACAAAATTGTTGAGGTACGAGCGAAAAATATTGTTTATTGCCGCCATGAACGTTTTCCGGGTTGTTGCGAGTCCAAATGGCATGAGCGTGAGCTCAAAATACCCATAGCGTGTTTGGAATGCTGTCTTGTTCGTGTTTATGCCTGCCATGCGGATCTGGTGTTAGCCGTTACGTAGGTAATTTTTGGTGAAAATATGAGCTCCTCGAAGTTGGTCAAAAAGTTCGTCAGCACAGGGAAGAGAGAAGCGGTTCTTCATGGTAGCATCGTTCAATTCCCGGTAGTCCATGCACATCTGCATCTCACCAGTTTTCTCTTTCACAAAGTATAATTGTGTGGCATATGGTGACAGGGATGGGCGGATGAACCCTTGATGTATCGTCTCATCGAGTTAAATTTTCTGCTCGGTCAGCTCATGGTCGCTCATCCCATAGGCTCCTTCAATTGTGGGTTTGGTTCCCGCCTTCAGTTTGATGCGATGGTTGATGACGAGTTGAGGTGGCAAGGGTTTCAGGAGTTCATCAGGGAAGACGTCCACAAACTCTTAGATGAGAGGTGCAAAATCCTCCGGAACCATCGCGAACTTTGTTGATGCCGACGAGGCCAGGGAGGCTGATGCGTCAGCTGCTGCCACTTTTTCTTCCTCTATTGGGTTGAAATGTATGAGCCACATGTGATCTCCTCTTCGTATACAATTCTTGGCCACATTGAGTAATATCGGTTGCATAGGTTATTGCTTCTTGATTGCTGCAAATTCTTGTGCTGCTTCCACCTCTGTTGCTTCCATTGTCGTCTTTTGCCCCATGCATGGAAGCTGACGCTTGGCGTCGTTGATTTCCACATACACATTGCCTCAGTTTTAATCAATTTGCAAATTGTGCTGGTATAAGAAATCGCCCCCGAGAATGATTTTGTGATCACTAATTCGACATGACCTCTAGACCGTTCCGTCGCACAGGTCTCCCACTTGCAGTCATAGTGCTGATCAAAGTCTCTAAATCTGAAATCTTCCGTCGACCATTTTCCCTTCAAACACCCTTGGTTCGGTCCTCAAACCCAGCTTTCAAACCATGCCGTTGCTTACAAATGTGTGAGAGGCCCCTCCATCCAATAGTGTTGTTCTGCGACTCTTACAACCTCATGATTGCACTTTCAGTATTATCGTCGGTTGGTCATTCTCGTATTTCTCATCCAACTTAGCGATCTTAGAATCCCTCTTCAACGCCGTGAGGCGTGCAGATGGGCGATCATTTGACGCGGATTGCTCCTCTTGGAGAAATGTTGCGCCTTTCACTCCTGCCCTTTACCATTTCCTTGCTCATCTTTCTGCGACCTCCCCCCCCCTTTTTAGCCTACTACTTGCTTTGGTATTTTTGAGCAATATGCCCGACTTTTCCGTAGTTGTAGCAGGTGCGCGTGTCTTTTGGGTCGGCGGCATCGACTTCCATCGGAGTTGAGGGGTCCCCCGGCTGGCTTCTTCCATTCCCAAATTAGTTGTGGCTGAGAGGTTGCTAGCCATAGGATTCCTCGATCTGAGCATGGTAGTTGGCGCTGTCAATGCTTTCTACTATTACGATCATCTGTGGTAAGTCAATCTGGATGTCGTAGATGGTAATTTCTTGCCAGATGTCCCGTTTGAGTCCATTGTAGTGAAAATAGAGTTTGTCGGGGGTGATGTCTGCACCAGGGATGATCTTGCGGAATCTCTGCGTGTACTCTGTCATACTAGACTGCGGATAGACGCACCTGAGTCTGTACCAAGCGTCATTATTTTTTTCAGCCGTCATAAGCATGCAAGCATCACACTCGAGAATTATCTCCTATCGGTTGGTGGCATCAGCGCGTCTTGCCATCGTGGCTTGATCTGGTCCAAGGGTAGAACGCCTGCGGTTGACGATGCAAGACGGGCGTTGTATACCGTCTATGAGGCCTTGCCGGTCTCCTGCTGCCAGAGGATGGCCTTTAGGTAGGACCACCAACTCAATGTTGTGCCAGGTAGAAGCGTGGCCACAATGTAAATTCTCTTCTTGTCGTCGTTGACCCGAGTAGTGGTGAAGAACATTTCCAAGCTCGTCAGCCACGTTCGAATTGTTCGTCCTTTAGACTTTGCAGGGTCGAACGGTTCAGGAGGGGGTGGATGAATCTTCAATTTATTCCAGAGTTGGGTGTTTCTCTCGACGAGCACCGCCTCTTGTGCACTTGGGCTGCAAAGAGCCTCCTTCTCAGCGTTGAGTTGTTGGAACAGATGACTATTGATTCCTTCGAGCACATAGATACGGTTTGCTAGTTCCTCGTTGATCCACGCCTATTGTCCGGTGCCACCTGTCGTCCCTCTTGCAGACGTTGAGGCTGTCGACAATGATGACTTGTTTACCGTCGTCGGATCCGTGGCCAGATTGGCCGTTGAAGCCGTTGGGATTGACCTCGTTGCCCTATAGCCTACCACATGAGAATTCGCCGCTGTTTTAGGGATTGCGTGCATAGAAACAATCTACTCCTCCATTGCGGAAGTCTTCCCTGAAGACCCGCTATTGGTTGGTGGGTGCGCTTGCTCGCTTCACATCCCAGTCGCAAAGTCTACAAAGTCTTGACATGTGAGATGCTTTGTTGACTTTTGTGAGGTAGCCTTATGGATGAATAAAGTAGTCAGATGCCTCTTTGGCATAGCTACGCTCTGATACCAAGGGTTGTGCCGAATGGAGCGTGGATGGTGAAAAGGTATGAGTTACGAGACAACACAATTTGAGAATTTGGGACAATTGAGCAATTTTTACTTAGCGGTAAGTGTACTTCGATGAAAAGTGTCGACATGACTGAAAACGTTATATATAAGTGTGGGGTTCCAAATGAGACGTAGTCTGAGTTTGTTCCGTACCAGGCATAGATGAGTCCCTTATCTTCCCAAGTGGATATTTCTGTTATTACACAAACAACCAATCACGTCACAAGAACCGCGACATTTACTCTAACGGTTAAGAGCAAACTGGCAAACTGCCCCGTCCTCAGTGGACATTCTCAAAACGTTTGATAGCTTTGACCACTCTCGCAAAACCTACAAATCGAAGTGTCACAACCTTTCGGTCGACTTCTCGACGCTTGACAAAGAATCTGGATTTATACGGATGCATGTCGCATCTTCACCATCGATTCCTGAAGACCCCCAACTTCTCAGTGGATCTTCTCGAATCCGACCACTCACGACGCCACTCTGCACGCTTCGCTCAACAATCGATCCAACAACCCCAACTATGCTTAATTCATATCTCGACACTTGAATATATATGTTCGATCATTTCAACACTTGTCATCAAAGTACAATGACTGCTAATTATGAATTGTCAAGTGCCCCAAATTCTAAATCATGTTTTGCCTTGTAACTTCTACCTATTCACCATCTACGCTCCATTCGGCGTAACACTTGGTATCAGAGCGCAACGGTGCTGGAGAGGCATCTGACTACTTTACTCATCCTCACACGGACTACCTCGCACAAGCCGTTAGCGCATATCGCACGTCAAGGCTTCGCAGAACTTGCGACTACAACATAAGGCGAGCGAGCGCAACGGACGATTAGCAGCAGGTCTTCGGCGACGACTTTGGCCATGGAGGAGTACAACGTGTTGATGCACACGAACCGTGAAGCGACAGCAAATGCTGATGTGGCAGGCTTTATGGCAATTGGAACAACCCCTATGGCTTCGACGACCAATCCAGTCACGGACCAGACGGTGATAAACCATCCGTCCCTACCAACAGCCTCAATGACAAGTGCAGGGACGACATGTTGCACTGGACGACAGTCGCGGATTAACAAGGAAGAGGCAAATAGAATCTCCGCAATTGAGGGAATCAACAACCACCTGCTCTAACAACTCAACATCGCGATGGAGGCTCTTCGCAGCGCAAGCGGGTGTGAAGCGGTGCTCATCGAGAGAAGTTCCCAACTCTCGAGCGAACCCGAAATTCGTCCGGCTCCACCAGAATTGTTTGATCCCGCAAACTCAAAAGAACCAATGGCTCGGATTTGGTTGACGAGTTTGGAGGTTTACTTCACCGCTGATGGGGTCAATGACGATTAAAAGAAAATTGACCTTGCGGCCACGCTCTTGCGTGGCACGGCGTTAAGTTGGTGGTCGATCTAAAGACCATCGAGCGGCAGCAGGAGACCGGCAGGACATTATCAACGGCCCACGATGCCCGTCTCACTTCACCAACCACAGGCGTTCTACCCTTGGAGTAGATCAACCCACACTGGCAAGATGCGCTAATACCATCAACCGAGTGGAATGATTTTCCGTGCACAATACTCGTACGCTTTGGGCCAAACGAGAATTCTGACAGATGGTACAAACTCTAGCGTCTACGTCAACAGTCCAGCGCGGTGTAGTACACGCGGTGATTCCACGAGATCGTCACCGGAGCAGATATCGCCCCCCGAAGAACTCTGTTTTCACTACAACGACGGCCTCAAGAAAGATATCGGACGAGCAATTGCTATTTTTGGCACCTTGAACGACTTGCCACGGATGATTGCAGCTGTAGGAAGGATCAACCATGCCGACTACAATGGTTGGATCCAGGACTCCTATGGCTAGCGACCCCCTAACCAGAATCGTTGTGGAATTGGAAAAAATCAGTCAACAGACTCCTCGACTGTGATGGAAGTGGACACCATCGTCCAGACAGACACACAAACGTACTATAGCAACGAAAAATTTAGGCATATCGCTTGCAATTGTTGGAGCAAGCAACAGGCCAAAAAGGCGCGGAAGTCGTAGAAAAATGAGTCAAGAAATGGCAAAGGGCAGGAGTAAAAGGTGAAACTCTTGTCCGTGAGGAGCGATCTGCACCAAACGATCGCTCATCTGAACAACCTACATCACCGTAGAGGGTTCTGGAGATCACAAATTTTGAGTAGGGGTATAAGGACGACCAACCGGCGATACTGCTAAAAGTCAAGCCTCGAGGATGCAGAAGTCATAGAACGGTACCGGTAGTATTTGATAGAGGAGCTTCACACAGCTTCGTAAGGAATGACATGGTTCGCAAGCTAGGTTTAAGGACCACGCCAGGGGTGTCTGAAGGAAAACCCATTGATGGGAGACTACAGATATAGAGACTCCGAGAACCAATACCACTACAAGTGGGAGATATACGAAATGTAACGGTCTATAGGTCTCGTCCAATGAGAAACCACAAAGTCATCCTCGGACTAGATATCCTGAACTGGCACAATCCGCAGGTCGACTGGAACAGTGGTGATGGATACGTGGAGAGAAACGGTGCCAAGCGACAAATTCCACGCGTGGGACGGAAGCCGACAGCGGAAGAATCAGAGGTGGAAGCAACAGAGGAAGCCGCAGAAGCCGAAAAGCGACAACCGGTGTAACCGATATCGCTCAACGTGACCAAGCACTGTCTACGACGAGGAGATCGTGTGTGGCTCATACATCTCAAGCCAATGGCTGAAGCGACAATGGTAGTAGCTGACTCATCATTATCCTCATCAGCCTCGTCGGCCTCGACGAAGTTCGTGATGGTACCTGAAGAGTTCATACCCCTCATCCAAGAGTTCGCGAACGTCTTCCCCGATGAACTCTTGAAGACTTTACCTCCTCAGCGCGACATCGACCATCACATCAAACTAAAACCGGGCGATAGACCTACCTTCCGAGGGGCCTATGGGATGAGCAATCACAAGCTGATCGAGTTGAAAAAGCAGCTTAGTAAAATACCTAGTCAGGGGTTCATCCGCCCATCTACATCACCATACGCCGCGTTATCACTATTCGTGAAAATGAAAACTAGCAAAGTGCGGATGTGCATGGATTATCGGGCGTTGAACAACGCTACCTTCAAGAACGACTACCCTCTTCCCCGAACTGATGAAGGTTTCGACCAACTCCGAGGGGCCCAAAGCCGACCAATGTTTGAGTGATTCGGGTTTTTCTTGGATTCTACAACCACTACCAGGGGTTCGTACGAGACTACGCCCGAGTGTCAGGGCCTCTTCCGACATCACTTGAAAAGAAAGCGAGTGGCTGTGGGGAGCCAACGAACAAGAAGCATTCAACACTTTGCGGATTGCTCTAACCTCAACGATCGACTACGTCATGGCTACGGATGCATAAAAGCAAGCCATTGCCGCGATTCTTCTACAAGACCATGGAAATGGCCAACAATCGATCGCCTACATGTCTCGAGAACTACGAGGACCGGAACTTAACAGCGCGGTCCACAAAAAGGAGATGTTGGCGGTTGTGCACGCATTCAAGACGTGGTGATGCTACTTGGAGTGTCGCCAATGGATTGTGCGCACTGACCACCATGCGTTAAAATATTTGAAGACACAGCCGAATCTCAACCGACGTCAAACCAGGTGGATGGAGTTCATTCAGTCTGGGTTCGACTACGAAATCGATTATCGACCAGGCAAAATCAATCCGATCGACGCACTCAACCGCCGACTAGATTTAATGGTTGACGTGGCAACCCTACAACTATAGTGAGACACATACCTTGAGCGATTGTTCACATGAGGCTACGACCAACGTGACGGATATGATAAACCCAAATTCTGGTTTGACGCACCCTGCTGGCGACGACGCTTCACTTGCCAAGTGGTCGTCCCCCTGAACGACGAACTTCATTGTATGTTACTCGAGGAGTGTCACCACAAAGGTCCTGATGGACACGTCGGAGAGGACAAGACGCCAAACAAGCTGACAAAATCTATTGATGGAAGAAGATTCAATCCGACCTGGACAACTTTTGCAAGACCTTTGACATATGTCAGCAACATGAGGCCACCCGGACTTTTGCAGCCGCTTCCTGTTCCGACGGAACCATGGGCACACATCTCCCTGGACCTTTTCATGGGATTACCGGTCACACCCAAGGCTTGTGATGCAATCCTTGTGGTGGTCGACGGGTTTTCTAAAACGTCCCAATTCGTCACTTCGGTGGTGACAATGACCATTGTCACCACCGAATGAACAACCCATTGTGTGGCTACACGACGTGATGAGATCCATCACGAGCGAGAGTGACCATCAATTTACCAGCCATTTCTGGCGCAAACTGGTGACTCGCTACAGCAGCCTAATTCAAATTTCAACGGCATTTCACCCCTAAACCGATGGTCAAACCGAGTGGACAAATTAAACGCTTGAATAACTACTCCGAACACTATCCGAACTTCATTGAGCACAAAAACTCCCGACCGCCAAAATCGCATAGAATTCGGCAGTTTGCACCGCAACAGGTAAACCCCCATTTGTAGTGGTGTATGGCAAACTTCCCGCCACACCAGCCGGACTACAAAGTCGCAGCGATATTCTTGCGGTCGGTGTTCAACGTTGAGACTTCACCACCGTTTGGGTGGAAACACGGAAAACCCTCGCAAAGACACAAGCAGCGATGAAGCGAGCAGCTAACTGACATCGTAGCGACGACATCTTCACCGCTCGCGACAAAGTCCTCTTGAGCTCGACGAACATCAAGCTCTGCGGATCTGATTGTTCGAATCTGAAACCTCGATGGTTGGGACCGTTTGAGATCGAGCGCATGCAAACCCCTGTGGTTGCGCGACTCAAACTCCTCGACACTATGCAAGTTCATTTGGTGTTCCATGCTAACAAAGTCCAGTACTACCGAGACCCCGAAGAGAACGACCTTGGGAGAGATGTTCCTCCTCCAACTCACGTTCAAGTGGACGAAGACACAGAGTGTGTAATCGATGACATCCTCGGCCATCGACAACGAGGCAAGACGAAAGAATATCCTATAAAGTGGCACAGTTACGACACTGTGCACAACAGATGGGAACCCTATGACGACCTTCGAGACGTCGGTCATCTCATCGACGGTTACTCCCGCCGTCTCCGGGCCACAACTGCACGCGCGCCGGGATGTCGCGGCTGAAAGGGGGGAAGTGTTACGCACTATACGTACACGAGTCCCTTATCTTCTCGAGTGGGCATTTCCGTTGTTACACAAACTACCCATCGTGTCGCAAGAACCGCGAGATTCACTCTAGGGCAAACTGGCCAACTGCCCCGCCCTCTGTGGATATTCCTGAACCTTCTGACAACTTCGACCACTCTCGCGAACCTATGAACAGAATTGTCACAACCTTTCGGTCGACTTCTCGACGCATCACGACGAATCCGGATTATGAAGATGCATCTCGCTTCTTCACCGTCGATTCTCAAAGAATCACGAATTCTTGGTGGAACTTCTCGAATCCGACCACTCACAATGCGACTCCGCACGGGTCGCTCGATAATCGACCTGTAGCGGGCGGCCGGGTCCGACGTGGCTCGCACGGGGTCCCTGGCCTGTGGGCGGGCGGATGGGATGGCTTGAGGGTCGGAGTCCCTCAAGCACCGCGGTTTTGGCCTAGTTGGCCATGGATTCCGTCCGTTTAGTTACATTGGTATCAGAGCGCCGGGGTTCGAGTCCGACGTGCGGACGCCGAGGGCGGCTCACTCCTATCGGGGGGGAGTGTAGCGCGCGGCCGGGTCCGATGTGGCTCGCACGGGGTCCCTGGCCTGTGGGCGGGCGGATGGGATGGCTTGAGGGTGGGAGACCCTCAAGCACCGCGGTTTTGGCCTAGTTGGCTAAGGATTCCGTCTGTTCCGTTACACGACCTAACGACCCCGACTGTGCTTCATTCGTAAGTCAACACTTGTATATATATGTTCGATCATTTCGACATTTTTCATCGAAGTACACTTCCCACTAATTATAAATTGCTCAAGTGTGCAAAATTCTAAATCGTGTTTTGCCTCGCACTTGTTCACCATCTACGCTCCGTTTGGTGTAACAGAGTTGTTGGGTCGATCGTCAAGCAACTCACGTGGAGTTGCGTCGTGAGTGGTCACATGTAGAAGCTCCACCCAGGAATCGGAGGGCTTTGAAGATCTACGACGAAGATGCGAGATGCATCTTTATAAATCTCGATGCCTGGAGAAGTCGACCTAAAGGTTGTGACACTTCTGTTCATGTTTCTCGAAAGTGGCCGAAGTTGTGAGAACGTGCGAGAAGGAATCGCTGGAAGGCAAGTGCAGGTGGCTGAATTGCCCTCGGCCGTCGGAGCAAAAATTGGGCTGTTTGCGCGAAAACCCCCTTTCTGAATGGTCATCCATGCGCCTCGTCCGACCGCTAAAGATGCCTCTCACACAACTCGTTGTCTGCGCGTGCCGTTGGTCTTCCGTTAGTGGTGCTGCTCTCAGCGGGAACAGAGAAAGTGTTAGCGCAGTTGCTGCCGTGCAGCAGGGGTTTAGGCGTCGCAGCTGCGTCACGTCCTACAGAGCCTGCTGAATGTGCTCTTCAGCCGGGCAGGTGCGAAATTCTGCGGATCAGCAGCAGGAGGACTCGCAGAGGGCGGGCGAGGTAGTTAAGGCGGCTCTTGGAGGCCGGGGGCTGAGAGGAGGGAGCGAAGGTGGTGCTGGAGGAGGAGGAGGAGGAGGGTGGTGAGGAAGAGGAGGAGG
>SZWC01012092.1:22850-46748 GCA_023375785.1 Penium margaritaceum
GGAAAAGGAAAAAAAAAAAAAAGAAGGCGAGTGCTTAAGGCGAGCAGAGGGGAGAACTAGAAAAGAAAGGGGGTGGAGGGTGAGGACAAAAGAAAAAAAAAGAAACACTGAAGGGGGCATGAGGGCTAGAGAATAACGAAAAAAAGAGGAAATTTCCAACTACTACCGCTGCAGCAGCAGCAGCTTTCATAGCAGCAATAGCCGTATCGGGCCGAGTTTCAACGACTACATAGTGCGACGGCTGCGCCAGCGCTTACAGTTTCGCCTTCTCAGCCGACAACGGATTGTGCGTCGGCGGCGATCTCCACTTCGAGACGTGTCCTGGACCGACGTCTCCCTGGGGCCTGTGCATCGTGCGCACACTTCACTCCGTAGGATCGACGGCGGCTTCGAGTCATACCATCTCCGATGGCAGGGTCGTCTACTGCTTGGAGCAGCAGCCACACCTGCAGCCGCCACCCCTTCTCGTCTTGGAGCAGTCTTCGCTCTATTAGTGGCCACAGTTAGTCAGACTCTAGTCTCCGGGCGTGCTGTGGTAGTGCAGCTCATCCCGTCTGGTCACGTTTCCTAACCCGGACGCCGTGACCTCCAGGAGTGACAGTACCTACTAGCCTCATCCTCTCCCATGGCTTGGTGCTTACCACTGGGAGTAGGTGCCCTCGGTACCTATCCATCTTCCAACGCACGAGATGAGTGCGTGGACATCTGAGCAGGCGCCGTGCGCGTTCGCGTGTTACTACTGTGGTGATGGACGTCATGGTTGGCGTCGCTGTTGGACGCGCCCTCTCGGCTGGCATCCACCTTGGCTACAGCCTCGTCTGAGCCTGTGTCCTCTACAACATACAGATATGCCGTCGTTCGTAGATCCCCTAGCTAGACCTTTGAGGAGCATATTCGCCGAGATCCACGGCCTGCGACAGACGGTGCAGCGGCTTTGTGACCTCATCGTCACTTAGCGTGCTTCTGCTACTCATTTGTCGATGACCTCTTCAATCACATCTCCTCCATCCTCTCCTCCTTACTTATCCGATGGTGTACCTTCAGCTCCACCTGCCAGCGAGTCCCAGGCTGCCACCTTCCTTTCAATCCTCCACTCTATTGCGACCACGACGCCACCTGGCGATGACATGTCTTCATGCAGTCGTTCCAGTCAAGTGATCCCGCGACGTCGGCGTCAGCGCTCCGCACGTCGTGCTCGCGCCGGTTTTGATACATCCTCCACCTCCTCGGCCTCTGTTGCTATACCTGTCGAGGGAGAGTGTGGTCACCGCGCATTGCCTGATATGACCGGAGTGACAGGATCCACACTCGTGCCGGACCGTGGTGCCCGAGCGTCAGCTCAGGCAGACTCAGATTATACGGTGACAGCACATGACGTGGAGTCCGATCCCGACATGGCGTTCATGGTGGAGACTTTCATGTCATCGAGCTTGACTTCCAGGTCTGGGCTAGATCCAGATCTTCTGCAGCAGCAAGTTACATCAGGAGGAGTGCAGACACAGTTTCCTTGGGCGGTACCACTCGCGGCTCCGACCGGTGCAGGCCCAGCGACGGCACAGGAGTCCCGTATGGATCGGGATGCGTCTACCGGACTTTTGGGAGAGTGTGTGCAGCAGGCTCACACCAGTCCGGCGGAGGTTGCAGGGCTTGAGACATGTATGTCATTGAGTTCGACATCTACGCTGGGGCAGGAGCTGGACGTTCTGCAGCAGCAGGTTGCATTAGGAGGAGTGCAGGTGCCGCGTGCTTGGGCGGTGCCAGTTGCGACTCTGACCGGTGGCGGCCTGGCGGTGGCACAGGAGTATTGTGCGGATCGGGAAGCCCCATACGGATCTCCGGAGGCGTTGGCGCACGAGATTCACACCAATTTGACAGTAGTCGTAGTGCATGAGCAGAGTCGACCGGTTGGTCTTTTAGAGGTTGAGGCATTCTTGAGAGCAGCAGTTGTGAGAGATGTCGCTGGGACATATGCTGCAGCAGACACAACAGGCTCGTCTGCGCTACCTGAAGACCAGCTTCAGTGTGAGGAGTTGTCCATGTTCCTATAGTGTCCGGGTTCCCGTACACACGACGGAGCAGTGACAAACATGACGGAGTGAGATGGTGGTCCTCACTCTATCATCGAGCAGGTGGCAGCAACCAGCCTTCCCGATGAGATAGTGCATGAGCATCAGCTGCGCTTGCTGGTTGCCTTGACGGGCATTGTCGAGCTGAAGTCCTGCACACATGTGTCCGCTACGGCGGCAGTCGAGGACACTGGAGCAGATCCCTACACGCAGATGGAGTCACCTCGTCAGCAAGAGCTGAGTTCTACCCCTTCGTGTTCACCTGCTGGTGACCGTGCTGAGAGTGGAAGTACTTGCATGGACGACATTTCCACATGCTCCACGGACTCTGATGACTCCTTCTTCTCCTTCTCTCTCGGCATGCGACCGCTCACTCCTCGCATGATAGACATGAGCTATGATGTGGATGCGACACCTGTAGCTAGATCCGATGTTCTTGCGTATCAGCACATTGCGAGCTTGGTTGACCCCAAGGAGGATGCAGCAGCACCAGTTCCATCGTCTTCAACAGCAGAGATGCAGATGGCGCTGTACGCACGAGTTGTGCAGTCTGCATGTGCAGCATCCAGTGAGGCAGAGTTTATCCTACAGCAGGTAGACATGGGCTTCCTCGACATGTCTAAGGCAGATTATGCTGATCTGCAGGAGTGTGTAGTCATGCCACAGCGGGAGATGATGGCAGCACATGAACGATTCTCAGAGGAGGGGAGCATCACTGCTATCAGCAGGAGCCTTCCGCCAGTAGCATCTGGCACACCTATACTCGGGGAGGATCTTGTACGAGCTCGAGTATGACATCCGTTGGAGACACTGTCATAGGAGAGGTGTGTGCGCCTTCGGCTTCCGCCATCCTACTCCTGTCGACCCCATCATCGCTCCTCCTTCTTCTACTTCTACCATCACGCACCTTCATCCACCTGACTCACCTACCCCATCATCATCTTCATCCACGAGTGGTGATCCGGTTTGTCGCTCTAGCTGTCCTCTTCCTACGGTACACCCCTGTGCCTCAAGGTGCTCTATCCCGCCTCAGAGGCCAGGTCCGCCACTTCATCCACGCTTGCGTGCTGCTCGCCCATTCCCTTTCCTCCGTCATACACAGATGCATCGCGGTAGAGCAGAGAGAGGAGAGACTGTGAGTTGGGACCCTTGGCAGTCACGTGAGGACTGGTACATTCTCCGTGATTCTCCAGCGACGTGAGGAGTCGTAGCCGGAGACACCATTTCATCTTTGAGGGCGGGAGCCGACTCGAACGTGACGGGGGGAGCTATCTCTAGATGACGGACACACCACATGACTCATCGCCCAG
This sequence comes from Penium margaritaceum, assembly GCA_023375785.1. Classification (NCBI taxonomy): domain Eukaryota; kingdom Viridiplantae; phylum Streptophyta; class Zygnematophyceae; order Desmidiales; family Peniaceae; genus Penium; species Penium margaritaceum. Next base: position 26,227 of record SZWC01012092.1, read on the forward strand.
GAACTATTCAGCTACGAAATCAGCATCTTCATCGAGGACATTGCTACCAGGTTCATCTGCCCTGGGGGAGTGTTGTGTGGACCTCGACCTGACGCGACGCCATGGGAGATGCATGGTGAGGTCCATGCTCTGCTATGAGCATCTACAGCATTCGGCCTGTGGCTGATGTTACATGCCTGCATAGCTGCATGTGGATGGTAGCACACCGTTGGTCGAGACCCGGACACTTGGTGGGTTGTACCAATGTCACGAGGAGACCATGTGATCGTGTGTCTTGGTGTGTGTCTATACTGCGTGTGGCATGTGTATTCGAGTTGGGTCGCTCTTAGGGGTCGAGACCCAGACACGTGGTGAGTTGCACCGGTCTAACGAGGAGATCCTCCCATGATCCTGTGTTTGGATGATGATGCTATTGTGTTGGATTGCTCGTAGCGGTTGAGACCCGGGCACTGGTACTGCCAGTGTCATGAGGAGACCCGCTTGTCGCTTGACATGTGTGTGATGTGCATTACACTGGTTTGTGCACATGTGCATCCCTCCTCTCATGGTCAAGACCCATACACTTGGTAGCATGTGCCAGTGTCTATGGAGACCTTAGGTGGGTAGCAGAGGTGTGTGTGTGTGGGTGCCTGGTGCATATTGTGCTTTGGCATGCGTTGTTGTTCCATGCCTTCGTTCATTTGTTTTGGCATCGACGGCTATGTGAGCCAGTGGGAGTGTTGGTTTGTGTGGCTTCCACCCGTCACGACCGACACCGCTGGTTTACCGGTATACCCACATCCAGGGTATATGGTAGAGGAGGGCGTGACGACACGACGGGCCTCCGGAATGCACCGAGACTTCTCCAGCACCTACGAAAATAATGGCGAGACGCGATCGATGCGTTCTGGCAGCCATGTGGGCTTGTCAGGAGGTAGGAGAGTTTTCTCGGTGGTTTCAGACTCGCGCACCCGGTGGACTGTACCGGTGCGACGAGGAGACCCGATGGCTGTTGTGGGGATTCCGATGTTCGGAAAGCCATCTATGATGCCTGGACGTTGATTCCGAGATTTTCTGGCGCTGCTCATATCTTCTCGGTGGTCGAGACCCGGGCACTCGGAGAGCTAATCCGGTGCCTCGAGGAGACCACCTTTGTTGCTCTCATGGTATATGCAGTGTGTTCTCCCTGTTGACTCATTTGGTTTCAGCAGGGGTGACGGGGCCCGGTGCGGCTAGCTGCCGGCTCCCCTATATAAGCCCACTAGGGGCTCATTTGTAATCTCTCCTTGTTCTTTTATATTCAGCATTCTAGACTTAGCCAAATTCTTGCCGTCTTGCATCGCACTCACACACAGAGCTCATGTTCGTTTTTGCATGGGCCTGCATGCACTAAAATATTTCCAATTGTCTTGCCTCATCGTCGATGGCCGAGGATGCCTTCAATGACATACTCTGTGTCCTCCTCCACTTGAACTGGAGGTGGGGGAGGGATATCCCTGCCGGGGAAGTTCTCTTCGGGGTCTTAGTGGTGCTCGAGTCAACTGACATGGAACACCGGAGGAACTTGCATAGTGTCGGGGAGTTTGAGTCGTGCAACCACGAGGGTTTGCATGCGCTCGATCTCAAACAGTCCCAACCATTGGGGTTTGAGTTTCAAAAGGTCGGCTTCGTGGATGTTGATGTTAGCCGAGCTGAGAAGGACCTTGTCTCCAGTGCCAAAAACGTCGTCGCTACGATGTCGACCAGCTACACATTTCATTGTTGCTTGTGTCTTCGCAAAGATTTGTCGTGTTTCCCCCCACATGGTGGTGAAATGTCGGCGTAGAACGTTGACTACAGGAATGTTGCTGTGACCTTATAGTCCGGCTGGTGTAGCGGGAAGTTTGCCATACACCACTTCAAACAGAGTTTTACCCATTACGCTGGAAATTGCCGAATTATATGCGATTTCGACGGTCAGGAGTTTTTGTGCCCAATGCGTCCTATGAGATTCACATAGTGTTTGGAGAAGCTATTGGATCGTCTGATTGGTCCGCTCGGTTTATCCAACGGTTTGAGGATGAAATGCCGTCAAAAGTTGAATTTTGCTCCCGTAGCGAGCCATCAGTTCGTGCCAAACATGGCTGGTGAATCGACCGTCTTCGTGGCTCGTGATGGTTCTCAGTACCCCGTGTAACCGCACGATGTCGTTTAGAAACAACCGTGATGTTTCCTCGACGGTGACAATGATAGTTGTCGGGATGAAGTGGGAGATTTTTTAAAACCTGTCGACGACAACGAGGATCACGTCATATCCCTCGGGTGTGACCGGTAATCCTGTGACAAAGTCCATGGAGATGTCGGCCCACGTTTTTTTCGAATAGGAAGTGGTTGCAGAAGTCCTGGAGGCCGCGTGCGACGGGATTTCTGTCGCTGACATGTGTCGCAGGATTTGCAGAAGTCGGCCACGTCAGATTGCATCTTGTCCCAACAGTAGTTTTCGGGCAATTCTACAGCGTCTTCTCCTCTCCAAAGTGTCCACCTGGACCTGTGTCATGGCACTCTTCGAGCAGCATGCGGTGAAGTTTGTTGTTTGGGGGAACGACCACCTGGCCAACAAAGCGTCGTTGCCAATAGGGTGTGTCGTACCAAAATTTGTCCTTGTCGTATCCGCCGTGCTAGTTGTAGCCTCGTGTGAACAGCCGCTTGAGATATGGGTTCCGCTGTAGTCGTAGCGTTGCTACGTCAGCCATTAAATCCGGTCGGCGGCTGAGTGTGTCCGTCGGTTTGATTTTTTCTGGCCGGTACTCGATGTCATGTCGAACCCAGTTTTAAGGAAATCCATCCATCTGGTATGACGTCGACTGAGATTCGGCTGCATTTTCAGATATTTCAACGCATGGTCATCGGTGCGCACGGTGCATCAGCTGCACTCCTGGTAACACCGTCATGTCTTGAATGCATGTGCGACCGCCATTATTTCTTGGCGTAATTGAGTTCCGGTCCTCACAGTTTTTGGGACATGTAGGCGACCGGTTGCTCGCCATTGTCGTGGTCTTGCAGGAGGACTCCGCCGATGCCTCGGTCTGACGTGTCTGTAGCCATGATGTAGTCAACCATTGGATCGGCAAATCTTAGGCTGACTCAGAGGTCAGAGCATTCCGCAAAGCAGTGAACGCTTCTTGTTCACTGCTTCCTCACTGCCACTCGTTTTCTTTTCGAGAGAGGTCGGAAAGAGGCGCTGACACTCGGGAATAATCTCGTATGAAGCGCAAATAGTAACTGTAGAAGCCAAGGAAAACTTGAACGTCTCAAACGTTCGTCGGTGTCGTTCAATCAGCGACTACTACCAATTTTTTTGGATCCATGGTGATCTGTCCACCGTTGATTACATGGCCTAAAAACTCGATCGAACGACGACCTAAGTCACACTTTGAGATTTTTCCGAAAAACATCTCTCTTTGTAAAACTTTGAAAACGTTTCAAACCATCCTGCTCCTCGGGGGTGCAGCTGTACACCAGAATGTCGTTGAGGTACGGTCGGAAAATGTTGTTCATTACAGCAATGAACGTCGCCGGGGCATCCATCAGTCTGATCGGCATTGTTATGAATTCAAAATTCCCGTAGCAAGTTCGGTACGCCGTCATCTTGATGTCGGCGTCTGTCACATGTTTGTGCTGATAACCGATGCACAAGTCGTATTTGCTAAAACTTCGAGCCCCTCGGAGTTGGTCAAAAAGTTTGTCAACTCGGGGAAATGGGTAGCGATTCTTGATGATAGCGTCATTCAATGCCCAATAGTCCACGCACATCCGCATCTCACTAGTTTTCTTTTTTGCAAATAGTATTGGTGCGACATATGGTGACATGGATGTGCGGATGAGCCCTTGAACGAGGATCTCGTCGAGCTGCTTTTTCAGCTTGGTCAGCTTGTGATCGCTCATTTGATAGACCACTCGAACTGTAGGTCTTCTGCCTGGCTTCAGTTCGATGCGATGGTCGATGTCTCTTTGACGAGGTAAGGTTCTTGGGGGTTTTTTGGGGAAGATGTTCGCAAACTCTTGGATGAGCGGTGTAAAATCTTCCGGAACCATCCCGAACTTCATGGATGCTGACGAGGCCGATGAGGATGATGAGTCAGCTACTGCCACTTCCGCTTCCTACATTGGCTCGAGGTGTACGAGCCACGCACGAGCTCCTTGCTGTATGCAGTACTTGGCCATGTTGAGCGGTATCGGCTGCACGGGTTGTCGCTTCTCGGCTATCGCGGCTTCCTTTGCTGCTTCCGTCCTACGTGCGAAATTTTTCGCTTGGCGCCATCGATTTCCATGTATACATCGCCGCTTTTCTAGTCGACCTGCGAATTGTGTTGGTACAGGAAATGTCGTCCGAGGATGATTTTTTGATCGCTCATTGGACAAGACCTCCATACCATTACACCCCATAGATCTCCCACTAATAATCATAGTGGCTGTCAAATTCTCTGCATTTTCAATCTCCAGTTGACGGTTTTTCCTTCAAATACCCCTGGTTTGGTCTGCAAACCCAATTTGTGAACCATGTCGTTGCTCAGGAAGTTTTGTGAAGCTCCTCCATCCAATACTGCCAGTACTGCCCTACGACTCTTCCATCCTCGAGGCTGGACTCTTAGCAGTATCGTATGTTGGTCGTCCTCGTATCCCTCGTCGAACTTTGTGATCTCGAAAACCCTTTATGATGATGTAGACCATTCAGATGTGCGATTGTTCGGCGCTAATCATTTCTCACAAACAAGAGTTGCGCCCTTCACTCCTATCCTTTGTCGTTTTCCGACTCATTTTTCTGACTTCCCCCCTTTTTGGCCTACTGCTAGCTCCAACAGTTGCGTGTGATGTGCCCGAATTTTCCGCAGTTGTAGCTGGTTTGCGTCTCCCTCTGGTCGACGGCGTCCACTACCATCAGAGTCGAGGAGTCCCCTGAGTTACTTCTTCTGTTTTCACAATGATTATGGTTGGGAGGCCGCCAGCCATAGGGTTCCTGGATCCGAGCGTTGTAGCCGGCACTGTCAACCCTTTCTGATGCTGTACTCATCCGCGGCAAGTCATTTTGGATGCTAGAAATGGCAATTGCTCATTGGATATCTTGCGTGAGGTCGTTGTTGTAAAAAACAAAGCTCGTAAGGGGCGATGTCTGCTCCAGTGATGATCCCACGGAATCTCCAGGTGTACTCAGCCACACTGGATTGTTGACGAAGATGCTGGAGTTTGTACTGTGTATCAAACTTTTTGTTCAGACGTCCAAAACGTGTGAGCATCGCATACGAGAATTCGCTCGAGTTGGTTTGTGGCGTCAGCGCGTCTTGCCATTATGGGTTGATGTGCTCCAAGGGTAGAACGCCTCCGGTCGGTGATATGAGACTAGCACCGTTGGCCGTTGATGATGCCCCGCCGGTCTCCTACTACCATTGGATGGTCTTTAGATCAGACCACCTACTTTGCGCCGTGACACGCAAAAGCGCGGCTGCAAGGTCAATTTTCTTTTGATTGTCGTTGACCCCAGCAGCGGTGAATTACACCTCCAAACTCGTTAGCCACATCCGAACCGTCGGTCCCTTTGAGTTTTCAAGATTGGACGATTCTGGTGGAGCCGGAAGGATTTTGGGTTCGCTCGAGAGTTGGGAATTTCTATCGAAGCACCGCTTCTCGTGCGCTTGTATTGCAATGAGCCTCCATCACAATGTTGAGTTGTTGGAGTAGATGACTGTTGATCCCCTCGATCATGGAGATCCGGTTCACCAGTTCCTCGTTGATCAGTGCCTGTTGTCTAGTACTACATGTCATCCTTATTGTCGTCGTTGAGGCTGTCAGTAGGGGCGGCTGCTTTACCGTCATTGGGAACGCGACCGGATTGGTCATCGAAGCCATAGGGGTTGGTCCAGCTGCCGCCTAGCCTGCCATGCCAGCATTCACTGTCACTTCAGGGTCCGCGTGCATAGGCACGTTCTGCTCCTCCATCACTGAAGTCATTGCCAAAGACCCGCTGCTGGTCGTCGGTTGCGCTTGCTCGCCCCACATCATAGTCACAAAGTCTGCGAAGTCTTGACGTGCAAGATGCGCTGACGGCTTGTGCAAGTTATTCCTCCTAATGAGTAAAGTAGTCGAATGCATCTCCAGCATAGCTGCGCTCTGATACCAAGTGGTATGCTGAACAGAGCGTAGATGATGAACATGTAGAAGTTGCGGGACAGAACAAAATTTAGAATTAGGGACAGTTGAGAAATTTATAATTAGTGGTAAGTGTACTTTGATGACAAGTGTCGAAATGATCGAACATATACATACAAGTGTCAAGTTATGAATGAGACATAGTCGGGGTCGTTGTGCGGAGTCGCATTGTGAGTAGTCCGATTCGAGAAGGTCCACCGATAAATCAGGGTACTTGAAGAATTGACGGTGAAGATGCGAGATGCATCTTCATAAATCCATATTTGCCTCGGTGCGTCGAGTATTCAACCGAAAGGTCGCGATACTTGTGTCATAGATTTGCAAGAGTGGTCGAAGTTGTCAGAAGGTTCAAGAAGATTCCCTGGGGGCGAGTGTAGTTGGCCGATTTGCCCTCGACCGTCGGAATGAATATTGAGGTCTCGTGACGCAATGGGCTATTTGTGTAATAACAGAACTGCCTAGTCGAAAATATTAGGAACTCGTGTATGTCTGGTACGTAGCAAGTCAGAAGCGTAGGTGGTGAACAGGGAAATATGCGGGATAGGACACGATTTGGGACACTTGAGCAATTTATAATTTGTGATAAGTGTACTTTGATGATAATTTTTGAGTTCGTCGGACACATATATAGTGCCAAGAATGTGAATGAGGCATATGTTGAGTCATCAACGCTTGAGCCTAGCGACATGTGTGACGTCGCACCTTGAGTGGTTGCCTTGAGAAGCCGCGAAGAAAAATGAGGGGGCTTTGAGAATATCAAGGCGTTTTAGAAAGATCTAACCCATCCAGAAGTTCACAGAATAATATCAAAACATAGATATTTCTCACGACACTTTTGTCGTTGCTTCTGGAAGGTGGACAAAGTTGTCCGAGGCTTCGAGTGACATAAAAATCCAGAATTCACCGGACGGTGGGCCATGAGAGTAATGACAATAATGCACATACAAAATTATTAGGGACTTGTGTACGTGTTGTATGTAACAATCCTCCCAACTTTAAGTTGTGTCATCCCCCCTCGTTACGTTGCTATTGCCAGTGGCGGCGGAAGTAGCCATCAAATAGATTAGATGCCGTCTTGCAAGTTACTATAGGGTTCCCAACTGTTGTGTGCGGTGTCGTATCCGTGCCACTTAACTAGATGCTTTATATCTTTTCCACGTCGGTGTTTGAGGATGTCTTTGATACTGTACTCAGTATCTCCGTCCACTTGGACCGGAGGGGGTAGAGGAACATCTCGGTCTGGAAAATTCTCACTCGGGTCGCGGTAGTGCTCAGCTAGCTTATGTAAAATACCGTATGTCTCGCCATGGTGTGAAGGAGTTTTAGTCGTGCAACCACTAGGGTTTGCATGTGCTTGATCTCAAATGGTCCCAACCACTGTGGTTTGAGCCTCGCAAAATCTTGTCCTTAGAGTTTGATGTTTGTGGAGCTCAGGAGGACCCTTTCGCCAGGGACGAAGGTGTCGTCGCCGCAATGCTTGTTGGCAGCTTGCTTCATCATTTTCTGTGTCGTCACGAGGGCTTACCATGTTTCTTCTCAGACGTTGGAGAAGTTGTGTCAATGTACATCGACCGTAGAGAATGTTGCTCTGATTTTGTATGTCGCTGTGTCGAGATGTTTACTGTAGACCACTTCGAAAGGTACTTTACCCGTTGTGGTGGAAACAATGGAATTATATGTGAGTTTTGCAGTGGGTATTTCTGCTTCCCAATCTGTGTCGTGTGATTCACATAATGTGAAAAAAAAAAATTTGGTTCTTGTGCTCGGTTTGGCCATCGGTTTGCGGGTGAAATGCTGTCAAAATCTGAATTTGATTCCCATGTTGTGTCATCAGTTCACGCCAAAAACGTTTCGTAAATCGATCGTCCCTCTTGCTCGTGATGGTACGCGGTATGACGTGTAACCACTCGATGTGATTGAGCACATGTTGCGTGGTCCCAACTGCGGTGACCATGGATGTCGTCCGGATGAAGTGAGACATTTTGGAAAATCTGTTGACGACCCCGAGGATGGCATCATATCCTTTGGCTGTCACGGGTAGTGCAGTGACAAATTCCATCGAGATGTCGTACCATGGTTCCATCGGAAGGGGTAACGGCTACATCAGTCTGGGTGGTCGTGTGTGTTGTGCCTTTTGTCTCTGGCAAGTGTCACACATTTTGGAAAAGTTTGCCGCATCGGTTTGCATCCTCTCCCACCAATTACACTTGGTCAGCTTCTGCACTGTCTTGTCCTCATTGAAATGTCCTCCCGGGTCGGTGTCATGGCATTCCTTGAGCAGCATGCATCGCAGATCACTGCTGAGGGGTACGACCACCTACCGGGTGAATCTTCATCTCCAATAGGGTGTGTCAAACCAGAACTTGGTTCTGTCATATCCGCCATGTAGCTTGTAGCCACATGTTACCGATACGGATCGTGGCCTAGCTACAAGGTTGCTATGTCGGGCGTTGCATCTGGTCGGAGGCTGAGTGCACCTTCTGGATTTAACTTTCTAGGTCGATATTCGATGTCATACTTATAATTGGATTCGAGGAACTCCATCCATAGAATCTGACAATGGCTGAGATTTGGCTGCGTCTTTGAATGTTTTAGCACATGGTTGTTTGTTTGGACGATACATCGTCAGCATTCCAGGTAGCACTATAATGTCTTTTAATCCGTGCACAACGACAATGATTTCTTTCTCATGCACAACAAAGTTCAGCTCTGGTCCTTGCATTTTGCGTGACATATAAACGATTGGTCGTTCTCCACCGCTGTTGTCTTGGAGGAGAAGGGCTCTGATGGCCTTATCTGAGGCATCGGTGGTCATAATCTTTTCCGCCACTGAATCTGCTAATCGGAAGGCGGGCACCGAGGTCTGATCATTTTGTTATTTCATGAATGCTTCGTGTTCATTGTTGCCCCAATTCCACTTGATATCTTTTTCAGGTGAGATCGGAGAGAGACACGCTCGCATAATATCTCATGAATGGATGGTAGTAATTATGCAAACCCAAAAACAAGTGGATGTCCCAAACATTTGCCGGCTTTGGCTTATTGACAACTACCTCCACCTTTTTTGGCTCCATGGGGATTCGTCCGCCGTTGATGACGTGGCCTAAAAACTCAATCGAGTGCAGACCAAAATCGTATTTCAAGAATTTTGTAGAGAATTACTCATTCTAAAACCTCAAGGATTTTTTTTGGTGTCCATTGTGCTCCTCCGGAGTGCGGTTGTACAGTAAAATGTCGTCAAGATGCGACAAAGCATTCGTCGAGATACAGCCAGAAAGTGTTGCTCATCGTGGCCATGAACGTCACTAGGACATTTGTGAGTCCGAAAAACATGAATGTGAACTCAAAGCGACCGTGGCCTGTTTGGAATGATGTCTTCTCAATGTTGGTGTTGGCGACTCTCATCTGGTGATATCTAATCTGAAAATTGATTTTTGTGAATATTTTTGCAACCTGAAGTTGATCAAAGAGTTTGGCTGCACGAGGGAGGGGTCACCGGTTCTTGATGGTATGTCGTGAATGCCCGGTAATCCACGCACATCCGCATTTTGTAAGTTTTCTTCTCAACAAATAGAACTGGTGCAACGTACGCTGACGTGGATGATCGGATGAATCCTTGCTGGAGCATCTTGTCTAGCTATTGTTTGAGCATGGTCAGCTCGTGGTCGCTCATTCAATAAGTTCTCCTGATGGTCAGTCTACTGTCTAGCTTCAACTCGAACAATGGTCGATGTTGTGTTTTGGCGGTAGTTTTGTGGGAGTTTGTCCTCGAAGACGTCCGCAAACTCTCGGATAAGAGGTGCAAACTCCTCCGTAACCATCGCAAACTTCTCGGTTGTGGTTGATGCCGTTGTGGCTGATAAGTCAGCCTCCAGGACCACTTCCTCCTTGTCCGGTTCCACGTGGACAAGCCATGCGTGAGCCCCTCATTGTATGTAGTGATTGGCCACGTAGAGCAATATCGGTAGGACTCGTTGACATTTCTTGGGTTATGTTCTTCCTCTGTTGCTTCCACTTTTGGTCAATGTGTTGTTGCTTTCACTCCGATATGCAGTTATTGTACTTTGGTGGCATCGATCTCTACATAGACGACTCCGCTGCTCAAATCTACCTACGGATTCTACTACTATAGGAAATCTCATACGAAGATGATTTTATGGCCATCCATTGGACAGGACCGCCAGGCAGTTACATCCTACAGATCTTCTATTTTTAGTCAGAGTGGTTCACTTAGTTCAACGAATTTACAACCTCCCGTCAACTGGCTTTCCTTCAAACACCCTGGTTTGGTTTGCAAACTCAGCTTCCTAACCATTTCGTTGCTTACAATACTTTGTGAGGCCCCTCCATCCAACAATGCTGGAACCATTTGACGACTATTGCAACGTCTCGAATGCACTTATCACAGTATATCCGGTGGTTGTCCTCATACCCCTCGTCGAAATTTTTGATCTCACGTACCCTCTGGGGCGAGTTCAACCATTCAGATGGGCAATTTTTTAGTGTAGATCACTCCTTGCGGACAAGAGTTTCTCCTTCTACTCTTGTCCTTTTCCGTTTCCCGACTCATTTTTCTATGACTTAATCCCCTTTTTGGCCTGATTTCAATGGCGGTAATTACGAGTAATGTGACTAGGTTTTCTACAGTTATAGTAGAGCCGTTGATCTCACTCATCGATGCCGTCAACTGCCATGAGGGATGAGTCCCTTGGCTACGCCTTTCCTCCACCACAATAATCGCAGTTTTGGTGTCGTCAGCTCTAGGAGTGCTTGATCCGAGCATTGTAGTCAACATTGTCGATTTCTTTGGCTGTTGTGATCATCTACGGTAAGTCACTTTGGCTGCCGAAATTGGGGATTGCCCGATGGATGCCACGTTTGAGGTTGTTATTGTATTGAAAACATAACTCGTCCAGGGTGAAGTTGGCATCGGTAATGATCTTGTGGAATCTTTGCGTGTACTCAGCCATGCTAGACTGCTACCGAAGTCATTGCAGCTTGTATTGACCGTCAGATATTTTGTTCAGTCTTCCGAAACTTGCAAGTTCTGTGTGGGTGAAGGCATCGAAGTTTTCGTGTGGCGTTAGCACGTCTTGCAAGTTAGGATTCATCTTCTCCAAGGGTAGAACGCTGGTGGTAGGTGATGTGGGACGTGCATCATGGACCGTTGATGAGGCCCCACCGGACTTCTACTGCTGTTCGATGGTCCAGAGATCGGACCACCAATTTATGGCCGTGCCGGGCAAAAGTGAGGCCGCGAGGTCAATTTTCTCTTTGTTGTTATTGACCCCAGCAGCGGTGAAACACACCGCTAAACTCATCAGCCACATCCTGACTGTGAGAGAACGTGCTCTCTGGAGATTAAGCCTTTGCATGTGAAGAAAACAGTCGTAGTAGACAGATAGACTAGGAGATAGTCTGGAAGCCAGCTTTGGAATTCAGAAGAAATGGCATGTTAATTACAAGGTATTTATAGTGTCTTGCCGGCTAGTCCTTGCATCAGCCTACTACTCCCCTAGCTTGCTAAAACAAGCTACTTGCTCAAACAAGCTACTCGCACCTGAACTCGGTGCTCTACTTGCACATAATGCTTAGTGCGAGAAGTGTCCGGCCATCAATTATGTAGATCGACGGTCCTTCTTGTCTCTCAGCGAGCCGCCGTGTTAACTCGACGCCTCCCAGCGGCGGGTGCAGTCATCCTCTTGTGTACGCCACTGATGGTCCTCCGACCGTCACACAATCGCAGTCACCAGTTTTACCTTTGCCGTGGACCGCGTCCGTAGTCGTGCATTCCTTCAGTGCGATCCTCTTTGCGGGTAACGAATTTGTTATACATCCGCCTAGAGGGTGAAAGCCAGCCTCGCGTGGCATTTCTGGAATGCCGCTCGAAGTGGCAAGCAAAACACGCCCCTTGTAACGAATTCGTACGGGAAGCTTGGCCCACTGGGCCAAAACCGCGGTGATTGAGGGTCTCCGACCCTCAACCCATCCCGACCAATCGCCCACAGTCCAGGACCCATTCAAGCCATGAGGAGAGGCCGGCCCGCACTACACTCCTCCCACCTAGGAGTGGACCCGCCTTCGGCGTCCACAGCGGGACTCAAACCCTGGCGCTCTGATACCAATGTAACGAATTGGCACGGGAAGCTTGGCCCACTGGGCCAAAACCGCGGTGATTGAGGGTCTCCGACCCTCAACCCATCCCGACCAATCGCCCACAGTCTAGGACCCATTCAAGCCATGAGGAGAGGCCGGCCCGCGCTACACCCCTGGCATGTGGAGCACTGCCCGCTCCTCCTCCTCCTTGCTCCTTGTAGTCGTGGTCGAGTGAAGTTGAGCTCAGACATGAGCCTGAGTTTTGAAGATCAGAAAAAGTTCTGCATGCTCCCAAAATGCAAACAAGGCCCCGATTGTGCTAGAAAAAGATGAGAACCTCATTACATTCCCCCCTCTCCCCCCCTCCCGTCAGGGGCGTAATGTCTCGGGTTGCCTAACATACTCCTGAAGGACAGTGCTGGTGCCTCCAACATTAATTTTGGCTTCTAGCTCCCAAGAGTTGTGCTCCGTTGGATACCCCTTCCACTCCACCAAGAACTCGTTGTGGCCGGCCAAAATCTTCTCCGCCTTAAACTCCTCACTTCCTTCAACATGGACCGTAGGAGGTGAAGCTGTCCCACCACCCTAGAAGAAGGTGTTGGGATCACGATAGGCATGAAGCAAGGAGATATGGAACACCTCATGGATGGTGTAGTGAGCTTGTAGCTTGAGCTTGTAAGACCCGGCCGACCGCTTCTCCAGTATGTAGAACGGACCCACCTATTGCGGCTTCAACTTAGGACTCACAACTCCCATGAGTTATAGGTTGCAGAGTTAACATCACTTGATCACCTACTTGGAACTTCTCTGCAGATTGATGCTATCTATTTGTCATTTCTGTGCCTTCAACAACCATTGCCGCATGTCGTCCTATGTGGTGGCAAGCCCATCAGCAAGCTGCTGCATAGCCATAAGAGATGTTTTTATAGAAAGGGCGACTAGGCTCAGTGGCTGGTGGTCATAAACTAACTCCGATGGTGAATTCCTGTTTAAGCCGACAATGTTGAGTTCTAGGCAAACTCTGCTACTCTGAGCTTCTCCTCCCAACCCTCTCCATCCGGTGGGACATACTCCACAATAGCTTCTCCAATGTCTAGTTTGTGCACTTTGTCTGCCCATCGCTCTTTGGCTGGCATGATGTGGTCAGTTACACCCGCGTGCCTAGCTTCCCCATAAGATATCCCTAGAACCACGATGCAAAATGTGGATTGCGATATGAGACCACATAATGCAGCACTCCATGTAGCTTGATGACATGACTAAGGAGGAGTTGAGTTGTCCCATCATCTCTGATGCTCTTTGGACATGCGATGAAGTGTGCCATCTTGGAGAACCGGTCCACCACCACCAATACCATGTTGTTAACGTAGTGCGTCACGGGAAACCCACCGATGAAGTCGAGCAAGATGTTTGTCCATGACCTCTTAGGAACAGACAATCGTTGCAGCTATGTAGGTGGCTTGGTCCTCCACGTCTTGATACGTTGGCACACATGGCAAGTGTGCACAAACCTCTTGCAGTCATTCACCATTATCGACCACCAGTATTGGTGTGCCAAGGCCTTGAGCATCTTGTTAAAACCAAAGTGACCTAAATAGTGGGAATCATGTGCCTCCTCTGGCAGCAGATTCTTCAATGGTGCATAACCTGGTACAAACATTTGTCATTCTTGGCTCCTATGCCAATAAAATCCATCCCACGCTGCATCTTTCGGCCGACCCCTTATGAAATCCCCATCCATACAATAGACGTACTTGAACAGGCTATGCATGACTGGAGATCCCATCCGTAAAGAGAAGGCATTGAGGCTGAAGTCTGGCCTCTTCAACATAGGATCTGCCAGACTCACCTTCCCAAGCTTGTATTAGCTATCGTAGTAAAAAAATCCTTCCAAAACTTTCATCTTGTGAGTTTGTTGGCGACTAAGATTCGGCTGCGCCTTCAACTACTTCAGGGCGTAATGGCCTGTGAAGACCACGCAGTGCCGTGACTTGAGATAGCACCTCCACTACTTGACGACATGGATCAGCACCAACATTTACTTCTTGTGGATTGTGTGATCTAGCTCCATAACTCACAGCTTACGAGACGCGCACCGGTCGTCTTTGTGAAGAAGAAAACTGTAAGATGGAATAGTGTCCGAAATGTCGTCGAGGATCCGTCTAGGCAAGCTGTCAAACCAACAGTCTTATGAACCCTTGCTCTGTCAACTATTCCATCTGATTTCAGTTTGCCCTGTTCAATTTTGCTTGCACAATAAGCACACACTGTTGGAGTCGCTCCCAGACTCATCTCAATTTTGTCGTCAATGTCTTGCTTTGGTGGTAAAGCCTATAGCAACTCGGCAGGAAAAATGTAACCGTGACTCTCCAACACTTCCTTAATGACGTCAAATAGTTTTGCCTGCCTTGGATTTCTTCTCCTCAGCCTACAACGGTAGAATAATCTGCTCTTCGCCTTTCTTCACATATACATGGCTACGTACCCAATCTACAGTAGGATTCCACCAGTGCAGCCAGTCACACCCCAAAATGGCATCATGGGCATCCATCGGGTACATGCAAAAGTTCACCTTGCATGACAGCTTGCCTAGACGGATCCTCGAAGGTTTCATAGGCAACCTGTGCACCAGCTCATCTTGACCAGCAGTCCCTTAGAGTCAGCGTGATCGAACGGCTCAGCATGTGTCGTTCGAGTCTGGGGTTCACTCGAGAGTTGTAGATTTCTCTTGGTGAGCACTGTTTTGCATGCATGAGAAAGTCAAAGCTCCTCCATTCTCGCGTTTAGTTCTTGGAGCAAATGGGTGTCGAGGCTCTCGAGTCTCGACAATTCCGAGTACATGTCTTTGTTGGTTCACACTTGTCGGCTGGTGCCTCCCATCGTGCTTAGTGTCGACTCAATGGGCTGCGGCAGAGGTGAAGATTTTGCCGAGCCCGAGGGGTCCGTCACTGGATTGGCCGTCAGGTTCGCTCGTGCTGCACCATTTACCATGAAGGTTGTTGCTACTACTGGATTCGCTTAGGGAATGCCGTTGTTCACGTGCTTTTGGTCCGCCATCGCCGAAGTTATTGCCGAGGACTGCTCCTTTTCGCTGGTTGAGCTTGCTCCGTTCAACGTTCCCATCGCGAAGTCAACGATCTTCTGAACGGTGGAGATGCGCTGAGGACTCATGCGAGGTTGTTGCTAGGTAGTTAATGCGTCTGTTGCCCCTCCAGCGCCGCTGCGCTATGATACCAAGTTTTACGCCGAGGGGAACGTAGGTGGTTCACAAGGATGAGTTAGAGGACAAAATATGATTTGGGTGTTTGGGACAAATGGGTAATTTGTAGGGAGCAGTAAGTGTACTTCGATGACAAGTGTTGAGTGCGTCAAGCACATACTTACAGTGTTTGGAATGAGAATGAGGCATTATACGGTTCATCGGTGCTTGAGTCGAGCAACGCGTGCAAGGTCACACCGTGAGTGGTGAATTCGAGAAGCTCGGCCGAGAAGTCGGGGGGCTTCGAGAATATTGGGACGCTTCCTTATAAAATTATAGCGTTGTTGAGAATTCGACCAAAAAAATCGAAACATCGATATGGTTCACAAAAATTTTGTCGAACCTTCTGGAAAAGTGGTCAAGGCAGTTGGCCAAAATGCCCTCAGTCGAATGGCGTAAAAATTCTGAATTCTTTTCAAGGTGGGAAATGAAGGAAATAAATTATCACTCAATAATTTTAAGGACTTGTATACGTCAGGGAAACAATAAATATAAGGGGCGGCATATTAATACGTTGAACCATGGGGTCGAGCTAGAAGAAAGAATAAAAATGGGGAATACCTAGAAATTTTTTTCTAAATGTGGGTGAAGTACTATTAATCCCCAGAATAGGGAGTTGTAGAAGATTGTAGTTAAAAATGGGGGTGACTTGGAGTTTAGCTTCCTCCCCCCACCCCAGTTTGCTGCAACCAGAGGTCCTAAAAACTGTCAAAGAAACCGCTCACCATCTACCCTATGGTATGGATTGCACGAGGTAACGGATTCCTAGTCTAGGTCTGACAGACTTTTCAAACCTTGGCGCGTAGGGTGGCAATTTTGGCGCCATGCTCCCGATCTCTTCCACCTGCTCTTCCCGTCCCGATTCCACCGCAGCAGGCATCGCCTGCTGGGTCCAGCGACTTGCAGGCGATTCCTGCTGGCATCGCATGCGCACAAAGCGGCCTCCCCGCTGGCCTTGCCCACCCCACTTTTCCCCGGCGGACAAAAGCCGGCGCAGCAGACCTCCCAGCGCCAGGTGCGGTCAACAAAGCGCTTGCTGCTGCGTCTGCCTGGCTCGGCCTGGCTGGCCGGGTGGGCTCGGCGACACCGGCGCTGTATGCCCCGTCGCCAGCGGCTGCCCGTTCCCTCGCATCGTCTTCTCTCTACCTTCAGCCCTGCTTTTAAACGCACGCTGTGTCACGATGATAGGTATCCCAAGGTGATACATCTACACTCCTCACGCGCACGAAAAGCCTTCGGCACGTGCAATTGACCCGTTCCCAACCAGCTCTCAAAATGATGCCCAGGACAGGACGGGCGGGGGCCGGGACTGGATCCACCGCCACGAAAAGTGCTTCACGGGGTACAGCCAAGCCGCAAGGCGCTGATATCAGCAATGTGACGAGGAGGTCAGTCCGGCTCTGCTCTTGTATTTAATTTGGGGAATGCGATGGGGCGGACAGACAGAATTTGGTGCCACACCAGCCGGCGCGAACCAGGATAGATGCACTGGCGGTCTTCTCAGTCGATTCGTTTCTGGCACTTCTCAAGAGACTTCTTTCTCCCCCGCCCCGGAACGTTGGGCAGACAGTTTCTTCCTACTGAGCCGAGTGGGTCTCCTCCTCCGGCGAGAGGTAGCTTCCTTGCAGCCCGGGGCGATTTGTGAATGAACGACGTGAGACGGAGGCTTGCCCTGTCACCTCCAGGATGAGGGTCCGACACTCGTGCAATTTCCAGCGCAACTTGGCGACTAGGTCTGCCTTGCTGTCGGTGCAGGCGGGAACCTTCTCTGCAACTCTCAGTCAATCAAAGCACAAGCATGCCTTGATTGCCCAGGTTCTCTCGCGCGTCCACCTAGTCACGGAATTATTGCCGAAAGATCCTGGGGCTGCGCTCACGCGCCAAGTCGTGAGACAATCTTCCACCTCTTCACACGCTTAACATGCCGAGGTCACGCTCGAACGCATTTGTGTCACAGCCACAAATTCACGCGGTGGTTGAATCGTGGACGGCGCGAGCGCAAGAGCTGCCACGAGCAAGCAGCAGTAGCATGCTGGTGATCGCTCATCACTTCCTAGCTACATTTCAATGTGTAGTGTCCGCCCAACACCGAGGCTTGTCTTCGACAGTAGGGAAGTCAGCATGTGTTGTCCATGTCATGTCATAACTCATCACGCAGGTTCCACCTGTTTTCCCTTGTGTGCTGTGTCTCGGCCCGTGATGAGCAGATTGCAGTCCGAGCTCATGGCGCTCATGGTGAGTGGACAACGGCTCTTTATGGGTGAATGAAGGGAAGCAAGGCCTGGGGAGTGGAAGGAGATGAAGGATGGGGAGTGGGGTTGGGGTTGCTTGGGGCAAGCGATGAATGCCTTGGGTGATGAGAGCCTGAGGTGAAGTAACTGTAACGCTCTACACGCTAGAAGTACTGAGAGATCGATTTGGTCACGTTGCTGCATGCCCTCCACGTATGTTGGCATTTCCCCCCCAACACAAGAGCAGAAGTGTTTCCTACCCAACTGCTGTCACCAAGCTTCATCCGTCATGGGCGCACTTGCCATGTGCTTCGTCACCCGCCCACGCGCAACCAGATTGTTTCTCTCAGACGTTCTCGTCCCTCCTTGCCCTACGCATCAACCTGTTCTCACCTGCTGCAGACGAGCAAGAACCCAGGCGTGTCTGCTTTCCCAGAGGGAGACAACATTATGAGCTGGGCTGCGACGATCGAGGGCAGCAAGGGCACTGTGTATGAGGGGCTTACCTACAAGCTGAGCCTCAAGTTCACCACCGAGTACCCGTTCAAGGCACCGCTCGTGCGCTTTGAGACGTTCTGCTTCCACCCCAATGTAGATCAGCACGGCAACATCTGCCTCGACATCCTCAAGGTTGGTTAGCCGAGTTTGCCTATCATGAGAGTTCTGTAGAAGGTAAAAAATGGGCATTATCTGACCAGATCTTGCGGCGACGTCAGCGACAGGCCGTGATGGCGGCATTGGAAGGTGCTGCCCTTGGAAGGTCTGTGGTACATCGAGCGATGGCTCAGCCATCACTCCTGTCAGTAGTGTTGAACAATTCATCGACTAATTGTCAGCCATCACTCCATGGCATTGCACTCCTAGGAATGGGGAATTGGTGCATGTCAGAGGAGTGACTGTCTAAAACGATAGATTAGCCAAGGGAGCCCACATCGTCATCG
Source organism: Penium margaritaceum (assembly GCA_023375785.1). Lineage (NCBI taxonomy): Eukaryota > Viridiplantae > Streptophyta > Zygnematophyceae > Desmidiales > Peniaceae > Penium > Penium margaritaceum. The sequence goes on from SZWC01012092.1 coordinate 44,916, forward strand.
TGAATCATCTCTGTGTTTGGTACAACTTTCGTGGTGTCCTTGCAGGAGAAGTGGTCTTCAGCATACGACGTTCGGAGCATACTTCTGTCCATTCAGAGCCTACTTGGAGGTATGAGCCACATGCCCCCCTCCCCCCCACCAGTCCCTTCAGTGCAGTTTATTGAGACGAGCTAGCATCTGCAGTCGTCTCTTGCATCAGCCACAGGTCTCTCGCCTCCATCTATCTCGACCCATCTGTTCCTCTGTCATCTGCAAGGCTTCAGCTGGCTACCTCAAGTTGATGGTTGTGTTGCGCATGTCTTCTCTTCTCGTCTGTCTCACGCCAACTGCAGAGCCCAACAATGACAGCCCACTGAACAACCAAGCAGCAGCTCTGTGGGCGCACCAAAAAGGTGGGTGTAGGGAGTAACAGCTTGGAATTTGATGCCAGGGAGTCTTTCGCTTTAGGTGGGGGCAAGTGAGGGGTGGAGAAGTGGGGGGGGGGAAGGGAGGGGCGGGGGTATGGCATTGTTTTACAGGCATGCCATGGGCATGATGGGCGTGGAACTTTTCTGTGCGTGGAAGACTACTTGCTCCTGGCAGCTAACTCCATGGCATTGCACTCCTAGGGACTAACAATTCTTGAACGCTCTATTGCGCTATGGTGTGGACGTTGCAACAGAATACCGTCAGTACCTCCTCAAGCGCACACCTGACCACAACGCCGGTGGGACGGCACGCAATGGCAGCACATGATGTCACTTCGGGATTTGAACTGCTGATAGTGCTCCACTTCGCGCAGTCTACAATGCGCACCGCGGAGGAATATGACCGTGGAGACCCCTGTCGAAGATACTCTCCGTCCAGCAGCCAAAGCTGCAGAAATGCTCTGCGTCAGAAGAGCAGAGAGAGCAAGTGCAGAGCTGCCCCTGGCAGCCTTCTAGATGTCTCAGGGCCAAAGGCCACCGTGAAATGGGTTGATTATGAGAGAAAAAAAAAATTATTGAACTGTGGCATTGGCTGTGTCAGCATGAGCATTCATATCCCTCTTCAACCTTTCGGTAAACCTTAATGTTATGCATGAGAGCAACTCCAATCTTCATTGCTCTTGCTCCCACTTTCATAAATGGAAAATATGGTAGACTCTTCTAAGGACTTCATGTACAGAATGATAGCCGATTCTCAACCAGGGGAAGTCTTTCAAACTTCCTGGTAAAAACCATGTACGCACTCTCTACATCTGTACACACACAGCAAGGTGGAAACTCCTTTCATGATACTTCCAGTACAATGATGATTTTTCACCAAAATCCAACCTTAAAAGGTGAAGACAAAATGCATTGAACAATTACTAATCAACACAAATTTCTGGTGTTTCAAACCGTTGCAACATCTGTCAGTTGCAGCTCATGGGAAGATGGTGCATGTTGATGCTCCATCTCTGGCGCAAACCCATTAGGGGACATGGAAGCTGATGCTTTGGCCTTTTGTTACAAATGTGTCTCTTCAGCTCGAATTGAAATCCATGGGCAGGAAGAAGGCGCTGCTGCTGCCCCTAAAGGAGCTGGTTACCTCGGGACGAGGGAATCATGACTTCCTCACTGCAGAAGACGGGGGGCTAGTGTCTATCGCATGGAACCTGCGTTGAGAACATCGATCATGTTGTAGAGCGTTTTGGATGCGCCAGTCTTGATCTGCAGGACACCATGAAACATGTTCAGGACACATGGCATTTGTGTTGAGAGCCACTGCGAGTGCCACAAAGCTTTGCAGTTAGCCTAGGCTGTCAGTCAACAAGCCAGAAACAGCTGCATAGCCTGCCTGTTCAATCAGTAACATTGCCCCCCACCCCCC
>SZWC01012092.1:57793-88251 GCA_023375785.1 Penium margaritaceum
GGCGCATCGGCCGAGGGCATTTTGGCCACCAGGCCCAAGTCTAGGTGTTCTGCCCCCAAAGTTTCTGACAAGGGCAACTATATGCGAACTGCTTGGTTTGCGACTCGCCTAAACGCGAGGTGACGGGTCGAGATCGCGACGATGGTAAGTGTTTCGGTTGCGAGTAAATTATAAATGTGGACTTCGGAATTTTATGTCTAGTTTATGCCTATTTTCAGGCCGCACATTTGCGAGGACCTGCTATCGTCGGAAACCTGCCTCGCATGTACTGTTCAAGCGACCGAGTAGATAGCGATGCTAATCGACAGAGACCTTTTGTTTTTTCTCATCAGGCTCTACGAAGTTTCTCGTACATATAAATTTTAATATCCGGTTAAAAAAACAGTGCCCATCGAGCACGCATCGGGATCCACGCACGACGTTGTCTTTTGCGATGGAACTTATTTTTTCCACCGGTGGTTACGTGTTTCGGAAACCCATCGGCTTCGCTGAAAAATACTCCCCACGTGATTTTGACAGCCATCCACATGTCCGTTCCGGCCCTCACATGGACATCCGATAAAAATGCGCTCCCAGAACAGGTCTCTCCGAACAATGGGGAAGCGCTATAGCATCTTATAGCTACGACTTCCAACAGGAGGCAGTCCGCGTCAAGAGGGGGGTCGAACAAGGCACCTCTCACAAATTTATCCTTCTGACAAATTCAACCACTTTTCATTACGGGGAGATTCCTTTTTACCCACCATTTGGAAAAGTTCTACGCAGGTTACCCACGGTTGAGAATTTTATTTCCGTATCATCCAGTCGTGGGAGAAGAAGACTAGCATGCTCACTTTTCGGCAGGTCCCTTCCGTTTTCCCCACACATTTTAACTAGAGCGCTCTATGTCCAAAGTTAAAAAAGGCAGCACACTTTACCCACTTTTTACGGGCTAACTCCGATACCCACATTTCTTGCGTGCCGGAGGCAGGGCCGCAGATTGTGACAACAGCATAACGGGTCCCTCGTGGGAGAATTATCTGCATTTGCTTTACAGCGGCTACGTGGCATGCCACCGTGTGAGGCCTCTACCGTGTACCGGAGGTCCACACATACGCCCTGACGATGTAGTTGCTAGGTAACTTCTTAGATGGGCCAAGTATGACATGGAAAGTGAGAGTCACGAGGCGTGAGACACGCCATGGATGCAGCAAAGACTTTCCTTAGAGAACTTGCAAGTTACAAACGAGACAAGTAAGTGGGGGGGGAAGCGAGCGAGGCTAGAGCACACCGGTGAGCACTTGCCCACACCAAGCAACACACTCGGTTGGGCTAGTGCCGCCACCTGGGGGTCGAGCCCGACCACTCGGAATATTCTGAGGGCGGCTACTCACCAGTGCTCAGCAAAGACCGGCATGGTGGCCCCCTACGGATCAGCACCCGGGAATTAAGCAGCTCCCCCAAAGCACTCAAGGCAAGAAAACGAGGCAAGGCAAGGCAGTGAGAGTGTACAAGCCCAACCTACGACCGCATGACAGAGTCATGAGAAAAACAAGAAATAACCACATGTGTGCCACAGGACACTCCTGGATTCAGCAGATGCATGTGGGCATAAGAAGCTCCAGCCAAAATGGGCTCGCTTGATGCTTCCTAGGTAGGGCCATTCTCACTTAATCTGTACATGTGTGTGCACAGTGTGGGGGACAAGAGGGCACAGAGTTGTGAGTGGCCAACGAACTTCAACACTCCCCCATGACCCACAGGCAACCAACCCACACACATGATAGGACAACAAGAGGGGATCACGAGAGGTGATAGAGATGTACTAGAACCAATCAACCTGGATCATGCGGGCAGATGAGACCAACGGAATGAACAGCACCTTTGAAGATATTACGATTGAGGGCCTTAGTGAGAAAGTCAGCTATCTGAGACCGCGTGTCCACCCAAGCAACCTGGACGATGCCAGCAGCAATGCACTCACGAACAACATGGTACTCCACATTGATGTGCTTGGTGCGTGAATGATGCATGCCGCTGTTTTCAGCAATGGCCTTTGTGTTTTGATTGTCACAGCGCGAAGTGATGCAACAGATGGGTACTCGCAGTTGTTGCAGCAAACGACACAGCCAGACAGCCTCACACATGCCTGCACCAAGAGCAACATACTCAGCCTCAGCAGTGATGCGAGTAATACACCCTTGTTTGCCACTTTTCCAGGAGACTGCAGTGCCACCGACCAGACAGATGTAACCTGTTCAACTGCGGGCATCAAAGTCCTGCGCCCAGTCATTGTCTGTGAAGCCGTCCACCACGACTGAGGGCTACGCACGAAAGTACAGTCCAATGCGAGGGGTGGAGAGAACGTAGCGCACCACCCTCAATGCTGCCTCAAGATGATGCTCACGGGGGCACTGGGAGAATTGTGACAAGAAGTTCACAGTAAACGCCACATCAGCACGGGTGGTCGTGGCGAGGTACATCAAGGAGCCAATGACACAGAGGTAATAAGTCACATCGACTGTCTCTCCCAGTGTGGACGCCTCCAGAGACTTCAGTAAGGACTGACCAGCGCGTGTCATGGGAGTGGATACCTTGGGGACTGATGTGAGGAGCGGGGCGAATCGCTCCCCCAGGCTGCGTACATACGCTGCCTGATGGACGTGCAGAGTGCAACGCCCGCGGTCACGTTCTAATTCCATGCCAAGGAAGACACGAGCCGGACCAAGATCCTTCATTTTGTTTGCCATCTGGAGTAGGGTCTTGACCGCCGTGACAGATGCGGCGTTAGGAAAGGCAATGAGGAGATCATCCACATAGACAAGGATGGAAACAAGTGGCTTAGAGGGGACACTGAGGAACAAGGCAGGGTCCACAGCGCTCCTTTTGTACCCTCCCTTTTCAAGGATTGACGTGATCTCTTGGTTCCAACAACGTGGGGACTGTTTCAGGCCATAGAGGGCCTTGCGCAAACGCCATACCCTGTTTGTTCCATCTGAGAAGCCGGGTGGCTGCACCATATAGGTCTCCATGTCTAACCTGCCGTGGAGGAAGACATTGTTGACATCCATCTGCTCAAGCTCCTAGTCATGCTGAGCGACCAGACTCAGGATGGCTTTGGCTGTGGTGTAGCAACCAACCGGGACAAAGGTCTCGTCAAAGTCAACACCGGGGTTTTGAGAAAATCCCTTTGCAGTGAGATGAGCCTTGTACCGTTCAACCGTGTTGTCAAGGTTCAGTTTGCGACGGTAGACCCATTTGGCAGCAACTGCCTTGTGGCCCGGTGGGATATCGACAAGTTCGTACACATCGTGCTCAACCAGTGCATCGAGCTCAGCTTTCATGACCTGCTCCCACAACGAGGATTCTGTGGCCGTACGTGCTCCCTGAACAGTTAGAGGCTTGGGAGGCAGTGGAGAAAGTCCAGCGGCAGCAAAGCACGATGCAACATACCCAACTAGAGATGAGGAGAGAGCTGAGTTGAACTCATCCTCGACAAGAGAGTAGCCAAGTGCAGTGCTAGGGTGGATGACTGACACTGCAGTGGAAAGGGAAGAGGTGGCAAGGCCAAGGGAAATGAGACCAGGGTCACCAGAAACAACGGGTTGAGACTGGGAGGGGAGTGCCCGAAGGCGCCGGCCACGAGTGTAGGGTGACACTGGTGCGATGGACAAGACATGCGAAGAGGAGGAAGGAGTAGCAGGGCACGGCTGTACAGATGGGGGTGGGGAGTCCACAGAGTCAGACGGTTTGGAGAGATCCAGTGGCGGGGACATGGTGCCAAGTGGAGGAATAGAGGGTGAGGCAATGGGTACAAAAGAGACAGAGGGCTCAGGAGTGGCAGCATCCGAAGAGACAGGAGACTGACAGGTGAGGTCAAAGGAGAAGAGGATGCTGAGGAAGAGGAAGACAGTGAGGGAGACGAGGGTGAGGGAGAACTCGGCTCTGGCAATGAGGCAATAGAGGGTGACGACAGTGAGGGAGACGAGGGACGCCCGGAGGGGAGAACAGGAGGCCCAGAGGGCAGAGGACCACCCCCACCCCGAGAGGGCAGAGAGAGTGACCCACCAAAGCCGGGAGAGTCACGCTCCAACAAGTGTTCAAAGAAGAGAGCGTCACGAGAATCGACGACACGGCACCGGGAGGGGTCCCAAAAGTGCCACACTTTGGAGAAAGGAGAGACACCTAGAAAGATGCAAAGCCGGCCACGAGGAGACAGCTTACCATCCCGTTGGTCTAAAAGGACCCACACTGAGGCAAGACACCCCCAGACACACGCAAGGCGGAGGTCAGCACGCTGACCAGTCTAGTGTTCAAAGGGAGTGACAGACTGGGGAAGGGGGCCGTGAGGGACACTGTTCCAGACCCAGGTCATGTAGGACATGACCTCAAGGGCAAAGAGAGGGGATTGCCCGGAGGCAGAGAGAAGAGAGCGAATACCATCAGCGAGGGTGCGATTCCAGCGTTCAGAGACACCATTCTGCTGGGGGGTTTAGGGAGCGGAGGATTCAAGCCGGACACCACGCGATTCAAGGAAGCGAGAGGTGGGGCCAAAGAACTCACCACCACGGTCACTACAAAACACAAGCAAGGGCCGGAGGTAGGCACGCTCGGCCTGTGGGAGCCAGGACTCAAGGACATCAGTGACATCACTTTTGTGACGAAGGGCTAAGACCCAACATTAACGAGAGAAATCATCGGTCAAGCACAGGAGGTAACGACAGAGGCCGCCAAGGAAGCCATGGGGCAAAGGACCCATGACATCAGCATGGACTAGATCAAGAGGGTGAGAGGTGGTGGACTCGGAGGTGGAGAAGGGGGAACGGTGTATTTGTCCCTTGGCACAGTCAAGACATGTGGACATGTAGGGTGGAGCAAACATGGTAGGGTCAAGGCGAAGGGCGGGGCGAAGGCAAAGAAGGCGCTGGATGGCGGCAGTGTGAATGTGGCAAAGGCGACGGTGCAGGAGGTTGGTGTGTTCGGGAGACAAGGACGGAGCAACGTGAACAAGTGTAGAAGCAGCGGAAGACGAGGACAACATGAGCGGAACATGGAACAGGCGGTCACACCGCATGCCATGAAGAACAACACGGCCGGATGAGCGCAGAGAGATAGAGTCAAGGCCACGGCTGGAGGAGAATTCCATGCCCTGGTCGTCAAGGGTGGTCATAGAGAGGAGACTGACCTCAAGATCAGGCGCGTACAATACGTCAGGAAGGTAGACAGTGCCACCAGGACCAATAAAACGGACAACACCAACACCTTGAACAGGGAGCAGCTGGCTGGAGCCTGCGCGCACAGTGCGAACGGACTGAGTAGGGCCAAGGGATATAGATGAGGAACGGCAGGAGGTCATGTGATGTGTGGCCCCTGAGTGAATGATCCAGAGGCCAGGCGAGGCACGAGTGGAGGGAAGAACAAGACAGACAGCAAAAATGCCACGAGCAGAGAGAGAGGACAAACAACCAAGACGAGTGGGAAACGTATGTGACTGCCAATCTTCAATCCAGGCACAATCACCAGGCAAACCCCCCTGACCCCGACCAGAGGAGGCACCATGAAGAATGTCCTCGGACTCAGAGACAAACACAAGGGACTGGCCACTCACACTCTCACCTCCTTGAGAGCAAAGATGAAGGAGTTTCACCAGCCGACGCTCAAAGATGCGCTCCTTGTCATGAAGATCAGAGGAGCGCTCCGATGAACGGTTGGAGGAGCAGTCAGAGAAGTGCCCGTCGTCACGAGCCCAGTGGGGGTCTTGGTAGTGAGCGGACGGGGGGCCGTAGTATGGAGGGCCAGATGGAGGAGGAATCCAGTCCCAGGGGCTGGGAGCTGGAGGTGTCGGTTGAAGGGGTGCAAGCGTGGTGGAGACTGCCGAGGCGGTTGGCAAAGACGAGGAAGACGCGACTGTCACGGCAGCAGCAGCGGAGGAGGCGGAGGCACCGGAGTGGGCCCAGTGGGCACGCATGGAAGAGGCCAGAAGTGCATCGTCATGAGGGGAAGGACATTTTGGTGCAGAGTGGCCAGAGGCGCCATAGTTCCAGCAGGTGACCTCAGCCGTAGTGGGGGCCGATATTTTGCCACCACGGCCGCCCCCACTGCCTTTGCCCCCACGGCCGCCATCACTGCCGGAGCCACTACCCCCTCCTCGATGCGTTGTACGTACCAATGTCATCGAGGAGATTCTTAGGGCCTGCGTTGATGAATGCCCACACAGCGCGAGTAGCCTCTGCCGGTTGTGGCACAAACGGCGGCTTGGCAGGAGAGTAGTACTCCCAAAGGAGTTCACCCTGGACCCATGCACTGAAGCGGGTCTCCCAGGGTGTGAACTTGAGCTTAGGCGTGAACTGTGGTGGTGGTATTTCAAAGTCTTTCTGCCGAGCTGGGAGCAGAGCACGGGCAAAGTCTGCCGATGAAAGAGAGGGAGAGGAGGAGTTTGCAATAGCACCACAAGGAGGAGCAGACGAGTGTGCTGAGACTGACTCTATGGTGGGAAGTACTATAGCAAAGGTTGGAATAGCACGCAGTCGTTCAATTACTAATGTGGCTACTGTGGCTGCTAGCTTGTGCCTCTGTGCCTTTCGCCCCTGATGAAGCTCATCCTCAGCTCTGTGGCACTCTGCTTGTGCCTCACTAAGAGTTTCCTGAAGGGCCTCTATAGTCTCCTCCGGTCCAGGCATGATATGAGAAGGGGACTGGGAATGCAAGTGAAGTGAAGAGGAGTGCAGGGGTGTGAAAAGTGTCAATGGTGAATGCAGTGCTCACCGAGCTAGTGACGCGAAAGAAGTGTGAAGAGCGGTGGGACAACGGCTGTGGCTAAGGAGAGCAGGACAGCCAACCACCCTATGACCGCCACGGTGAGACACAGGAGCCTCGTAGCACCAGCAATTGCAGCTAAGGCAGACGCCACCAGAATGCCGGTGGTGATGTGTGGTGTGACGTCGCGAGGAGCACTTGTGGGCGTTAGCACTGCTGAGGCGGTGGATGCTCGAATGGAGCCGATTGCGCTGGAAGTAGTGTCTGCTGCTGTGGAGGCTGTCGTGGCAACAGATGGTGCTGCTGCTGTGATCTGGGTGGCAATGTTAGCAGCGGCAGTTGCAAGCAGAGTGAGAGAGGCAGCTGTCTGTGCGTATGCCTCAGCTGCCAGACCAACGGCCGTCTGTGTGGGAGCACGGCAGGCCCTGGCCATGGCTGCGAAGGTAGCCGGGACACCACCAGCTGCATCAAGGACAGCGCCTGCCAGACCAATGGAGTTGGTGTGCACGGGGAGAACAGGAATGACGCCGGGCGCTGTGGATGCCTCTGTAGATTCTGCTGCGTGAGAAGGAGGGACAGGAGTAGGCGCTACTGCAGGTTCGGTAGGTTGGGAGCTGTGAGAAGGTTGCATCCTTGGTGATAGCGGTGGTGACGGTGGGAGGTTGTCTGGGGTGTAGACCTGACGATCTATCTCCTCCCGTTGGCGCTCAGTCACAGCGTCAACGTCCTCTTGCTAGCACGTGCGATCCAGCATGCGCACCCACAAAGGGGTGTCGTCGTCGTCAGCCAGTGTGAAGGCTGAGTGCGCTGCTGTCGCAGCCGAGAAGGATGCACCAAGCGTATCACATGTTGGGACGGGACACGGCTCCGTGGGCGTAGTGTGATGCGGAGAGGCACAAAAGGGCCGTTACCCTCGGCTGCGGTTAATGACTGTGCACCATTGCTACGGATTAGGGATGTGGCCGGCGTACCTGATTTGAAGAGAGTAGTTGCTGACAGAGAGTAGCCGACAGCGGCTGCAAACACAGTAGAGAGTGTGGAGTGGTCGAGAGCAGCAGAGGGCAGAAGAGAGGGTGGCAGAGAGTAGTAGAGAGCGCAGAGCACTGTTGTGAGGTAGACGCCCACGGTGAACACCTGCTGGGTGAAGTCACGATCCCACCAGGAGAGGAGGCAGCGCACATAATGGCGGGTGTGAACGATGGCGACTTAGAGATACTGCGAGAGGCTTGAGAACGAATGCTGCGAAGTGTCGAAGAGTCGGCTAGGTACGCAAATACGCTGCTCAGGTGCCGAAGAGTCAGCCACGGGCCGAGAGAGCCGAGGGTGTGCGTGTTGCACTGAGGATGATGAACCAGGATCGACAAGGTGTGGAAGCTGATCCTCACCATTCTGATACCAGTAGTTGCTAGGTAGCTTCCTAGACGGGCAAAGTATGACATGGCAAGTGAGATTCACGAGGCGTGAGACACACCATGGATACGACAAAGACTTGTCTTAGAGAACTTGCAAGTTACAAACGAGACAAGTGAGTGGGAGGGGGGAGCAAGCGAGGTTAGAGCACACCGGTGAGCACTCGCCCACACCAAGCAACACACTCGTTTGGGCTAGTGCCGCCACCCGGGGGTCGAGCCCGAACACTCGGAATATTCCGAGGGCGGCTACTCACCAGTGCTCAGCCAAGACCGGCATGGTGGCCCCCTGCGGATCAGCACCCGGGAATTAAGCAGCTCTCCCAAAGCACTCAAGGCAAGAAAATGAGACAGGGCAAGGCAGTGAGAGTGTACGAGCCCAACCTACGACCTCATCACAGAGTGATGAGAAAAACAAGCTATAGCCACATGTGTGCCACAGGGTACTCCCGGATCCAGCAGATGCACGTAGGCAGAAGATGCTCCAGCCAAAATGGGCTCGCCTGATGCTTCCCAGGTAGGGCGATTGTCACTTAATCTGTACATGTGTGTGTACAGTGTGGGGGGGAGAGGGCACAGAGTTGTGCCCAAGCACAACTTGTACTGCCAGTTGCGACCAAGCATGTGGTGACAAGACGAACGGACGCCGTTTTTGGGCCAATCACATTCCGTCGAAAAAGACTCTTGGCCACCGTCAGCCATGTGCAATGCACAGAGTAACCCACAATTATGTTTGCGATGGATTCACCTTACGAACCGGGGTAATGTATGGGTTCGCAGTGTCGTTTGGCATACCAAACAGTACATAACATCACAATGCGCGTAATTCGTCTTTGTTCAAGCAGTGATAACCTGTCATTTGGGTCGACAAGGCTTCCTTGGCTCCGACGACATGTCATCCGAGGGGCGCATCAACGACGAAGAAGTTCGAGGGTGGAGGAATAGATATTACAGAGACCCCTTTCTTGTCCACCGAGCATGGGTCGCAATCAAGGAAGCATGGGATCGCAAGGAGGCACGTACTAGGAGCGTTCATGCCCGCCATCCGCCAAATGCCACATGGGCCGCGACACCTGAAGACATGGCACAGACGCTGGGCTGGCCATTGCCCAGTCTGAGACCATTGGACTGCCCTGATGTATGGGAGCCATGGATCTCATCCGAGCCTAATTGTCCATGCGGATGTAACCGCTCCTAGAGCACGTACAAATACAGAGCTGGCAATGGTCACTAGCCATCTCCGTTCATAGTTTTGTACACCGTACAAGACATGGGTCACCCGGTGTATGGACGTGACGAGGCCAAATCCGATGACGTTACTGACGCGCATACCAACATACACACCTACACATGGGCAACTGTTTCGAGGATGCACCGATGGGATGAAGTGGGGGCATGGGGAGGCAAACCTGCTCCGACCAACAGGCCACAACTCACCCCCCAGCAAGTAAAGGAGGCATGGGCTACGATCAAGGCTCGCTGGGACACGCTCCTTGCAACGGATGTCCAACCCAGTTGGGTGAATGACCCATGCGAACCAGAGACGATGTGCTGGATACTAGGCGTTCATATGCCTAATCCGCGTCCACCAAACACCCCTAGTCAGTGGATGCCTTGGGCTTGATACCTTCGGTGGATACTTTGGTAATGTTTTCATCAGGTTTTCATCAACCTACCCAATGTTGTGTTCTTAGCATGTTCAAAAGAGAATGCATTGCGTGTTAACCTTTGTCACAAAATGTCAATACTGTCAATTTGTTTATTGAGAGGAGCATTGACAGCAATGTTTTCATACATAACGTTTTTGTTACACCTATATTACAAACCATGCACCATGTTCGGCTGTGGGTAGCATGATCATGTTTTACTTACTTCGACTGTGGGTAGTTCGATCATGTTTTAATTTGTTTTTGACATTATGCCCAACGTCATGTTCATCACACACCCACCTGTGTGCTGAATATTGAGGTATTCTTTCCTAATGTCACCATAGGTTAGCCATTGTGAATGTAGAGAATGCGTACATTCTTCGGTCACCATATTGTTGGCATACGTCAAGCATCGGTACTATCATTCTGCCCATTACCATGATGGTCAAAACAGTCTTGTTTTGGATCCATTGCGACAGAGCAACCCACGTATTCAATTTTTATGCTTGTGCAATGCAGAGAACAATGTTTCCTAAGGTTGGCTATTGTGAATCAACACAATGTCACCATAGTGTTGGCATACATCAAACATTGGTGCCATCATTCTACCCTCTACCATTATGACAGAGCAACCGACCTATTCAAATTTTTGGCTTGCGCAATGCAGGGTACAATATTTCCAAAGGTTAGCCATTATCAATGAACACAAATCATGAATGTCAAACACTTCAATCAAAAGAACAGTGGTGTCAAATATCCATGGCTAATTCAGATCTGCACGTACACAAGGAGACCGTGCACGTACGAAATGACTTCGCATGCCACACACTCTGATTCCCTCGAGAACTCACACACAGCATCAAAGTATTCCTCTCCAAAGGGTGATGCACACAGACCACTACAGGGATTGGCCACTTGCAATCTGGCCACTGTCTCATCGCCATCGTGCAAGCTAAGTGTACTAAGTAGCAGTCCTGTCTCCATGGATGTGTTGTCACCGATTGGTTGTCCCTCCACACGCAGCTTGTCCCGTCTTCTCCTCCACATCTTGTGCTTCGTTATGCTCCTCACGGACTCACCAATGAGGGCCACTGGTACAACCTGCAAAAGTAAACAATGACATAGATTAGAAATGTTGTAGAATAAGCGGGTAGAATGCAAACACGCATGGCCACAAAATTGTGCTTAGAGCTTACCATGGCACATGAACACGTGAGCTTTAAGCATGACAGAACCGCTTGGCATGTGTATTTTCCTTATCAGACATGCCAGAGGAAGACTCCCACTCCTCCTCCTCCCCACTATCCGAGGGCAGTGAGTCTTCTTCTTCTAAGTCTGTGCCAGTACAGTCCCCACAGTCTCTACTCTCACACCAAGAGGACTCGGTGGAGTCATCTGCATCATCAGGATTATCCACCCGCAAAGTCATGATGACCATGCCTTCAGCACCATCTGGTTCCCCACGGCCAGCAACGTTGTCAGCAACACTGTTTGCACCCACTACACCCCCCCTGCCCCAAGTGCAGCACCACTGTCTCCTATGGCTGGAGGGCCAACGGAGCTGTCGGCAGCCCCCCTGGCATGTCTTGGACGGCAGGCAACACGGCGTCTCCCACCTCCATTGCCAATAGCCAGCACAACGGTCAGCACGCCAGCTGCACTGCAAGCACCCCCACTCCCATTGCCAGCAGCACTGCGTGCCTGCTCTGTTCCACCGGCCGCTCCAACCTCCATGCCTTGTACTTCACCGCTAGCATGACCTTGCACGGCTTGTCCTCCACTGCCCGCTCCACCTGCACCAGCCTCGGCCCCATCCTGCAACCCCTCACCTGTGGTTCCATCACTGCCATCCTGGACGCCTTCAGGTCCCCTACCCGCGTCCCCAGCGTGACCATCTGCTGCTGGTGCCACAGCACCGACGACAAGCTCCACTCCACTTGTCTCACAGCCGCTGGCAGCCAGCTCTCTTTTCTGTGCGGTTGCCACTGTGGCCGGTGACAGAGCCGGTTGGTTTTTGCAGAAACGGGACGGGTATCCCTTTTTGCCGCAGTTAGTGCAGATGTGATCTCGCTTGCGCCGTTTCTCCCTGTCCATGCGCTTAGAGCGTGGACGCCCACGAGAGCACCTCACACCCTATTGGCCCCACCCACACATGGCGTACTGAAGGTCGCATAGGTTGACACCCAGCATGGGTGTCTTGTACATACGACGTGAGGCAATCTGCATCAGATGCATGTCAGTTTACAACTCCGGGTTTACGCCTTCATCCAGCATGAACGCCACGGCGTGCTGGCATGGGTACACGTACTCTGTTCATTGCCCGCATGAGCAGGTTTTTGCGCCCACATCGACTTCCCGGCCCGCCAGGCTCCTGGGGCCGGTGACTGTGCCCATGAGCCCATCGTGCCTCATGACACGGTACTCCTTGGTGTTTTTGGTGTAGTGCTGTAGCTTGGCATCCACTACAGGAGCGTATCGGCTTTCGCAATCGTGCTAGGCACGTTGTCGGTCTACAAAAAGTTTATGCACAAACGGATAGATCTGTGCAAAACAGTGGTATGGGTACAGGTGACGGATGTCCATGAGGCGGGCGTTCAGTGACTCCATCGCGTTCGAAGTCATGTGCCTGCCATGAGGCACAGGACACTTGAGGCACGTCCACTGCTCCAAAGGGAGCCTGGGCTCGCTGTCACCACCGAAAAGTTACTGGTAGCCCTTGTCCGACGTCCGGCCGAGCGCATCTTGTGCGCGGTTGAACTCGTTCTACATGAATGCACAAGCCAGTTTCTACATGAGGTCAGCGGTAGCAGAGCCGGCCTCCGACTTGACATTCGCTCGCAGGTGCTACTTGCAGAATGTGTGGACAGCACCTGCCAACTGACGTTTGACGGCGGCGATGAGTCCTGCGTCTCTGCCGTTGATTACTATGGTTCCGTTGTGCCTTAGTGTCAGATACGACTCTGTAAGCCGTTGGCAAAAACCTATCACAATTGTCCTTGTCCTCTTGTGGGCATATTTTCCACGCCATGGGAATTGCGTGGTTGTTGGCATCCCAGTACTGAGCCAACAACAACACTTGCTTGAAATCATTCTTTAAGAACGTGTCGTCCATGCACAGCAACTGCCGCACATGTAGCCACCCGTTTCTACATGCACCGTGGGCCACAAAGGCCCGTCGGAAGAGATGGTGCTGGTCCTGCTCCGCGACAGCCACGGTGGATGGATCCACCCTCTTCAACTGCAAGTAGGAGTCACAGAAAGAGAGCAGGGGACGTCTTCATACAACCAAAAAATGATGACTGTGTACAAAAAAACGGACAGGATAGAATAATACTTACTATTACGGCGACATATACAGGGAAGAGACCACACGAGAGGCTCTTCTTGCCCATGAGATTTGTCAGCACCTTCTTCTTAGCCCAATGTATCGCATGATAGGCCGACCTCTCTCCGATGCGCGCTTCCATGATCTGGCGGAGGGCATTCAAGGAGGTGCATGGCTCCTTGTTCACAGTGCTCTCGATGTCGCACAACACCCACGTGGCTTTCCACGAGGGGTCTCCTTTCGTGCCCGTTTGGCTGCACTTGTTGCCCTCGTTAGAAAATATGATTTTCATGTTGTTGGTTTCGCACTGCCACCGCGCCTTCAGCTGCCACGCGCACCCCAACTGCCTCCACTGCGTACACTGGGCCTCTAGCATCGAGGGTTCACTTTGCACAAACGTAACCCCCATGTGTGCGGATACGCATAGTCGTGAACCGCCTCGCGGCAGGCGTCCATGTTGTGGAAAGTGTTGCCTCCCAGGAAGTTGACGGGAGAGTCTTGTCCAGCTCGCTTCCTGGGCTTGGTCCCTTATTTTGGGCGGCAACGACCGCGGATTCCACCGGGGGGGGGGGTGTGCTCGTCATCCGACGATCCTGCACGCAGAAGCATCGGACAGCATTTTACATGTGGATAGTAGTAAGGGCATATGATGATGACAGCAAGAAGGTAGCCGGTTACACCGTACTTGGGCGCAGAAGCAAATCCAACCCATTCATCACTGATGCCATGGCGAGAATGGCAAGTGAAACCCATCTGAGGCCAGAGGACGGAACGACCTGATGCGGGAACCACCGTTCAGCTTCATAACTGACTGTTCTCCATGCTCTGGGGAGCGTGGAGTTATGCGCTCTTTGGCCTGGAGGTGCTCAACCCAGCAGGCCTCTTCAAAGTTGTCAACGACAAAGCCGGACGTGTACCCTTAGGATTCGCGACGTTCGTCCTCCTCGTCGGAGCTGCCAATGGGGGATTTCGGGAGAACGTAGAACTTGAAAAGTGGTGGATCCATAAGACCCCTGTGGGTAGTGCATGCAGAATCATGCATGCTAATATACAAAGTACCCACGTAACTGTCATATTCGTTAACATGATACCCACTTACCAGAGTTCACAACGACCACGAGAGCCCTCGTCAGCGGAATCGCCTTGGAACAGGAGGGCTCTAAAGGGAAACGGCATGTTTTCCATGGCGTGCAAGTGTTGCGAAGGGTGGAAAAAGGGATAGACAAAGGTAGAGCATGGCATGCAGCATGGTGACACGCGGGACATCATGTCCCATGGTGGTACTAACGGTCACCCTCGTCAGGAGCATCCAAACTTGGGCCGGTTTGCAAGATGTGGGAGAACACACCCCCTATGCGCCGACGTGGCTTCCGTCTGGCATTCTGCAGATTCCGTCTTTGGCGGATGCATGGGATTGGAACATCGGATGTGCCAGTCAACAAGCAATATCTACCAACGTAGCACACGTGTGGCAAATGTGATCGTCGTCCAGGGTAGGAGTTAGACCCTATTTGCAATTCAGAATTCGGTACTTCTCTTACATGCACGATCGCGTTGCGTACTACATCCGGCGGTGACGATAGCGTGTGATCCTTTTACAAAGATGACGACATCTGCAAACAAAAACCATACCTCCCATGCTTTGCATTAGCATTCGGCGACACCATTGCAGCGATCGACTTTGAGACTCGATGCTTGACATTGACGAAACATAAAGACATGCGTACACGCATCAGTTATATCGTGTCACTCATCTTAAGTTTGCACGCAACTCCCCCTAGATCGAAAAATGGAACAAATTCATAGAATTAAAAAATATTGTGACTAGAATGTCCACACATGACAGAATCATGCACAAAATACCGGTAATGTAATCATGTTTCCTCACGAGTGGGTACCACATGCACGGTTACTTGCTATTCGCACTTTGTGGACAATGCAGTCACCAGTTAAAATTTGTGGATATTCTGGTCGTCTTGTGTACAGAGTGGGTATTCGGGAAGTACGTCGCTCAGAAGATGGGTAGAAGGGAACTAATCTGTTTTCATTAAGGTTCATAGAGGTGTCACGAATTGTATTGACGTTTCAATACTGTCCTTTCTACTTCTCCTCGACACTGTACTTTTATAGAAGTGTGCCTCGAAATCTTAAAAAAAACAGCTTCTTGATTGAGTTTCTCCACATGAACACTCATAATGTGACGTCATACGCGTCTCTCGACTCCTGCGCCCAAGACACAAGCTATGAAATGTTTCATACCAGACGTAGATGATTCCCTAATCTTCCAAGTGGACATTCCTTTCATTACAAAAATAGCCCACCGTACAATGAGACCTCGATCTTTGCTCCGATGGTCGAGGGTAATTCAACCAACTGCCCTCACCCTCCGGCAAACCTTCTCGCACCTTCTGACAACTTCGACCACTTTTAACAATCATCGACAAAAGTGTCACAACCTTTCGGTCGACTTATCGACACATCGAGACATATCTAGATTTATGAAGATGCATCTCGCATCGTCGCCATCGATCTTCGGAGCACCCCGATTCCTCGGTGGAGATTCTCAATCCGGCCATTCACGACGCGACTCCACACGCGTCGCTCGACGATCCACCCAACGACCTTGACTACCTCATTCGTAACTCGACACTTTATAAATTATAAAGTGTCCCAAATTTTCAATTGTGTTCTGCCTCACAACTTCTACTTGTTCATCATCAATAATCTATTCGTAACACTTGGTATTAGAGCCCAGCGGTGCTGGAGAGGCATCTGACTACTTTACCCATCCGGAGGACAACCTCACACAAGTCGTCAGTACGTCCCGCACGTCAAGTCTTTGCAAACTTTGCTACTACGATGTAAAAGGAGCAAGCGCATCCGAAGACCAGCAACGGGTCTTCGGTGATGACTTTGGCAATGGAGGGCCAGAACGTGCCTATACACGTGAACCTTGAAGCGGCAGGGAATGCTAGCGTGGCAGGCTATGTGGCAGCTGCATCGACCACGCCGGCTTCGACGACCAACCCGGCCGTGGATCCAACAGTGTTAAACCAGCCATCCCAACCGACAGCATGGAGGACGCCATCGGGAACGATAAGTGGCACCGGATGTCATGCGTGGATCAATAAAGGACTAGAAAAACATATCTCCGCGCTCGAAGGGATCAACAGCCATCTTCTCCAACAACTCAACATTGTGATGGAGGCTCTTCGCAATGCGAGTACACGAGAAGCGGTGCTCGCCGAGAGAAATAACCAACTCTCAAGCGAGCCCAAGATTCGCCCGGCCCCTCCATTGCTGTTCGATCTTGCAAACTCCAAGGGACCAAGTATTTGGATGTGGCTAACGAGTCAAGAGGTGTACTTCACCAATGTTGGGGTCAACCACGATCAAAAGAATATTGACCTCCAGGCCACGATTTTGCGTGGCATGGTACAAATTTGGTGGTCGAAAGGCCATCCAATGATAGCAAGAGACCAGCTGGACTACATCAACGGCCAGCGGTGCCCGTCTCATATCGCCGACCACAGGCGTTCTACCCTTGAAACACATCAACTCACAATGACAAGACGTGCTGAAGCTATGATCTGACTGGAATGAGTTCTCGCGCACAATGCTCACACGATTTGGATGGCTAAACGAGAAGTCTGGCGCTCGGTACAAGCTCGAGCGTCTCCGTCAGCAGTTCAGCATGGTCGAGAACACGAGGAGATTCCACGCGATCATCACTGATGTAGACATCGCCCCCGACGAGCTCTGTTTTCACTACAACGGCAGCCTCAAACGAGACATCCGATGAGCGATTGCCATTTTTGGCATCCAAAACGACTTGTCGCGGATGATCGTAGCAGTAGAAAGAATCGACATCGTCGACTATAATGCTTGGATCCTGGAATCCTACGGCTGGCAACCTCCCAACCACAATTATCGTGGTACCCAGAAGAGCTAGTCGGTGGACTCCTCGACTCCAATGGAAGTAGACGGTGTCAACCATAGAGATACGCATACCTGCTACAACTGTGGAAAAGTGGGACACATCGCTCTCAACTTTCAAAGCAAGTAGTAGGCCAAAAAGAGGGAGAATAAAATGAGTCAGGAAACGGCAAGGGAAAGGAGTGAAAGGCGCGACTCTTGTCTGTGAGGTGTGATCTGCGCTGAACGATCGTCCATCTGAACAACCTACCACACCGCAGAGGGTTTTTGAGATTGCAATGTTCGACGAGGGGTACGAGGACGACCAACTGGCAATACTTCTACAAGTGTGATCCCAATGTTGCAAAATTCGCAGAACGGTACTAGTATTCTTCAATGGAGGAGCTTCTCATAGTTTGGTAAGCATCCACATTGTTTGCAAACTAGGTTTACAAACCTAAACAGGGGTGTTTGAAGGAAAAACCGTCTATGGAAGATTACAAATATGGAGACTCTGAGAACTACTACGACTAGAAGTGGGAGATATACGGGATGAAACAGTCTGGAGGTTCTATCCAATGAGTAACCACAAAATCATTCTCGAACGAGATTTATTGTACAGACAAAATTAGCAGGTTGACTGGAACAACGGCGACGTCTACGTGGAAATTGAAGGCGCCAAGCGACAACTTCCGCGCGTGGAACAGAAGATGAAAACGGAAATAGTTGATGTGGAAGCAGCAGAGAAAGTAACAACTTGTGTAGCTTGTACCACTAAATGTGGCCAAATAATGTATACGATAAGGAACTCGTGCGTGGCTCATTCATCTTGAGCCAATGGAGGAAGCAGAGGTGGCAGTAGCTGAATCATCAGTCTCATCGGCCTCATCAGCCTCATCGACCTCATAAGCCTCATCGACCTCATCGACATCAACAAAGTTTGTGATGATACCCAAAGAGTTTGTACCACTCATCCAAGAGTTTGTAGACATCTTCCCGGACGAACTCCCAAAAACTCTACAACCTCAATGCGACACCAACCTTCGTATTGAGCTGAAACCGGACGGCGGACCCACAATCTGAGGGGCCTGTCGGATGAGTGATCACAAGCTGACCAAGCTAAAAAGGCAGCTCGACAAGATGTTTGGTCAGAGGTTCATCCGCCCATCCTTGTCACCATGCGCGCACCAGTACTCTTCATGAAAAAGAAAACTGGCGAATTGCGTATGTTCATGGACCACGGGACGTTGAACAACGCTACCATCGAGAACCACTATCCTCTTCGTAGTTTGTGGCAGCTGTGTGGTAGCTTGTGGTGGATGGATCCATCACTCGTCAGTGCTCCGGCACTAGCTGGTTTGCATCAGGGATCTGCACAAGCATGGGCATGGCCAACTGGTTATGGTAAGATGTACAAACAGACAAGGACGACTCGTATCACAACATTGCAGTAACTCGTCAACGGTTTTCCCTTCAAGTAGCCCCGATTCGGTTTGCAGAATTTGCTTTTCAACCATGTTATTTCTTCCAAAAATATGAGAAGATCCTCCATTTTGGAGGATCTTCTCATATCGTTATGCGACTTCCTCATCAAACTTTGAGATCTTAGGAATACTTGTCTGTAGCAATATAAGTCGTTTAGGTGGGAAATTGGTTGGTGTATATTTTTTCGACACGAAAGGAGGTTGTCATGTTTTGCCGAACTGAGCATAGATGGTGAATATGTAGGAGTTACGACATAGAAAAAAATTGAGAGTTTGGGACATCTGAGCACTTTATAATTAGTGGTAAGTGTATTTCAATCACAAGTGTCGAAATGATCGAAAACATGTATACAAGTGTTCAGTTACGAACGGGGCATAGTTGGGGTCTTTGGGTCGAACGTTGAGCGACGTGTGTGGAGTCGCGTCGTGAGTGGTCGGATCGAGAAACTATGCCGACGACGACAATGTGAGATGCATCTTTTTGAATCTAGATATGTCTGGATGCGTTGAGAAAGTCGAACAAAAGGTTGTGACACTTATGTCGATGATTCTCGAAAGTGGTCGGAGCTGTCACAAGTTACGCGAAGGTTCGCCAGAGGGCGAGGGCAGTTGGCCGTATTGTCCTCGACCATTGGAGCAAAAATTGAGGTCTCGTTGTGCGGTGGGATCTTTGTGTAATAACAGGAATGCCCACTCGGAAGATTAGGGACTTGTGTACATCTGGTACATAACACTTCACCCCCTTTTAGCCACGATGTCCCGACGCACGTGTAGATGTGGCCTGGTGATGGCGGTACTATCCATCGATCCATGTCAACCTTATGATCGACAGATGCAAGGGTGGACTACATCATGGCCACTAACACATCCGGTCCTGGTTTTGGAGCCATTCTCCAAGATAATGGCGGTGGAGAACAACTGGTCGCGAAAACTACATGGACAAGAGCTAAACTATGTGGTGCATGAGAAGGAGATGCTCATACTCGTGCACGCATCGCAGATATGGCGGTGCTACTTGGAATACCAAGGATGCATCGTCCGCACTGACCACCATGGCCTGAAATGTATCAAGACCCAGCCAAGTCTAAGCCTTCACGAAACTCTATTAATGGAATTCCTCGTTCTAACTTTGACCATGAGATCAAGTACCGGCTGTGAAAAACAAATCCAACGAATGCTCTAAGATGGCGATTAAATTTAATGGCTGAGATCAATAAGTTGCTCGCCAAACGAGACTAGTACTTCACAAGATTGTTCCTGAAGGATTATGAGGTGTTTGGCGGGTACAAAAGAACCAAGTTTTGGTTCGACGACCCCTACTGGTGATGGTGATTCACTCGCCAGGTTGTCATTCCTGCAAACAAAGAATTGTGACACATGCTATTGGAGGAGCGCCACGACGATGATCTAGGTGGAGACTTTGGCAAGGAAAAGACGCTTAAACAATTGGTGAAACACTACTGGTGGAACAAGATGCGGACTGATGTGGCGGCCTTCTGTAAATTGTTCGACACCTGTCAGAGACAAAAGTCTCATCGCACGCGGCCACCTGGTCAACTTCAACCCCTACCCGTCTGACGAAATCGTACATCGACATCAGCATGGATTTCACGATGAGACTGCCCGTCACTCCCGAGGGGTATGAAGCCATCCTTGTCATCATGGACAGGTTTTCTAAAATTCCATACTTTATCCCGAAGGAAACCACCATCATTGCAAAAGGAACAGCGTGGCAATTTCTATATCAGATCATGCGGCTGCACAGGATGCCATGTACCATCGCGAGTGACAGAGATGGCCGTTTCACCAGCCTTCTTTGGCATAAGCTAATGACACGCTACAGCAGTTGGATCTAGCTATCTATGAAGTTCCATCCTCATACCAACCGGCAAACCAAGCAAACCAACCAGACTCTCAAACAGCTTCTCTGAACTTCATTCAAACCACACGGCAACAACTTGACAACAAAAACTCCCACCCGCCAAACTTGCATATAACTCTGCCACTTCCACCGCAATGGGTAAAATACCTTTCAAGGTGCTGTACGGCTAACTTCCCGCCACACCAGCTTGACTACATAGTCATCATAACATCACCTGGGTTGACATCCACCACCGGGATTTCACAAGAATGTGGGAGGAAACATGGAAAACCCTTGCAAAGACACAAGTAGCTATGAATTGGACAACTGACCGACATTGCAGCAACGACGTGTTTAGCGCTGGCTCTGCGAATATCAAACTCCAAGGATAGGACTTCGCAAACCTGAGACCTTGATGGTTGAGCGTGTTTGAAATCAAGCGAATGCAAAACCCAGTCATCACTTGATTTTACCTACTTGACAGCATGATGATTTCATCCTGTCTTCCAAATCAACAAGCTCATGAACTATCGATATCCAAATCAAAACTTCCCCAGCAAAGACATCGCACCTCCACCTCCTATACAAGTGGACGGAGATACGGAGTACGTGATTGAACATATCAACAGACATCAACACCATGGAAAAAGACCAAGGATTTGGTCTAGTAGCACGGCTATGATGTCGCGCACAATAGTTGGGAGCCCTACGACAACCTCCGGGACATCAATCATCTCATCAATGGCTTCTTCAAGTGTCACCGTGACGCTAGCGCACCTGCCGTACTCGCAAAAAAATTCAGAAAGTAAAGATTTTATTTTCGGGTTCAGCCCATAATTCAGTTCTGAGTCCCTAGCCAGTAGGCAGAAATTCCTTTGAGGTCCCTTGTTTTATTCCGGGCGAGAAATAGGTTCGGGCTCTCTCAATTGTTTTCCGCTCGGTGTGACGGTGCGCTGGAAACTGAGGGACGGGTCGCCGAGCAAGTTTGCTGGGCGATTCCATCGGCAAAAGGGTCACGGTTTGGGAGGGGGAGGTGTGTGGATGGTATAGTAAGTACCAAACAATGCAAGTGACACAAGTAAATGATCTTCTGAGTGAATCAGATTAGTGAATACCAAACTAGGGCAATCTACAGTCCAACATGTTCATCATCATCATGGATGGTTGAATCACCCAAAAACTGTCCACGTCCTAAGCATCCGCGCAAGGCCACCAACGGAAGCTCTTGAGTGAAAATTGCATCATAACCGCACTTGGACCACATGGCAGTGATGGTCTCCTTCATGTCCATGAGGCGCTTCCACGACTCAATCATCCATCCTAGCATGTTCACTTTGATTTGTTTGAGCAGAAAGCGCATCCGCGGGTCAGCCTTGGATTCCTCGGCCATCCATTGAGAGAACCTCTCCATGATGTAGGCCTTGAATGGCCTTTGAAGGCTGACATTGGCGGGCTGCACCTTAGAGGTGCAGCCCGCCAGAATGTAAACCACCACCAGGAAGGGAAGTTGACCTTCAACCAAGCCCACAATGCGTCAGTGCATTACGGGCGCCATACGTCGAGGAGAACAATGCACGGCTCACGGCCCGCCTCTTTGCACAAGGCGGCACACTTCTTCTGGTACCATGGATTCAACACGTGGCGAAACCACTCACGTGTCGTGAGTTCATTCGCCCAGTGGTTCTGGGTTTGGGTTAAATTCCAGCCGAGCTCTTTGGCCTTTGCCGCATGCGGACCGGCAGGTTGGGCAGTAGAATTCATCCCTGAGAAATTGACCTGCACATGCATGAGAGCGCAATGTGTCAGGTAAGAAGAAGACGATGGACAGAAACGATGGAAATGCGTGGGGGCCGGGGCTCTTACTTGTATGGGCAGCATTTCTCCCGCCATGGAAGACGCCACGACCACGGTAAATTGCCGTTTTTTGTTGGCGCCGACTATGTCAACCTCCTTGCTTCCAGCTGGTGCCCACTCTTGTTGCGTGATCCATGACGCTTGTATGGTCGGCATTAACAATGAAGTCGGCGGACATGTTGTAACCAGCAATGATGCCGGCTAGGCGCAGCATTAACTCGTTGACATGAGCGTCAAAGTCGGCAGCTTTTGGGCAGTTGTTGTGCGTGCACGCCAAGACCAACTAAGGTCATTCTCCATGAACTCTTGCACCCACGAATTTCCAAAGGAGATAACGCCACCATTATCGTGCAGCTCCTCCAGACAGTTGTCCTCATCGATGCCACGTAGCACAGACTGAGCGGTGATGGAGCAGATCGGGACACCAATGGCCCGAAGCCGCTCAAGCTCCGCGATGGCCTCGTCCACGACCTCGGGATGGCGGTCACGGAAATCCCGCTGTCCACGCATGCCGAGAGGGAGGGAGGCGTCTGGTGCGCCATCCGGGATAGGCTCGAGTGGCGCCTTGCATGCTACGTCCGTGATGTGCGGGTGTGGTGTCTTGGACCCACGTTCGTACCATCCATAGACAGTACTTGCCGCAAGCTTGTCATATGGACAGACGCCGCAGGGTCCACGCCACACCCACTCTAGATGGGTGATGGCGTCATTGATGTTGGATCATTTCTGCACCGTGTCATTGATGCATGGGAAATTCCCACATCTAATCCAGTTCATGTAACCCCCTCGTTTCACTGAGGACGTCCGTGTTGAGGAGGTGGAGGTGTTGGCACTGGAAGCGTCGGGGGAGGAGCCAGAGTCTGGCGTGGTGCACCGGCTGACAGCACCAAGGACATCGCGAGACGACGGTTTCTTTTGAGGGCGACCAATGAGGCGCTTAAGGATGGGCACACAAAGTGGAAGGTGCTCCACCTCATGCTGGATGGTCTCGAAGCGTTCGTCGCCAGTGTACCTCTCGAAGTAAGCAGTGAGTGTGTTAGCCATGGTGGCGATTGACAGTGAGGATGTGTCACAATGGAGCCTTTTGGAGCTACGCGGCTGCCAAGCTTCAGCTCCACGGAGGCCTCTTTGCGCATACATGGTGCGGCTGCCAATTGAGTACGGTGAGGCAGTGCGGCTCCGATCTGAGCAGCAGACCAGTGGGCAGCAAGAACCACGGAACACCGCCGATGAGGTGAGAAGCATCTAAGCCATCCATTCGACCACTCAATTTGAAGCCTTGAACTCGACGTCCGAAGTGCTAGAGTAGACTTGAGGAGGCGATCGGGCTGGGACTTGAAGGAAACATTTTGAATTTACCAGTGTTACTCCAAATGTACCCTCCTAGCCAATGGTCCCAAATTAGACCCGGGTTACTCGAAATAACCATTTGATAAATTTGGAAGGTAATTATCAAATTACCTTCTGAATTTTTGTGGGAGTACCGTACTGTACAGCTCCTTAATTTCGACAAATGGATTTTTAACAATTTAATGATCCTTAATTTCGATCGATTTTTTTTCGGGTTCTAATTAATTACGTGGATGCTTAATTTCGTTCGTAGCACAGGGGGTGGTCTGTTAATTTTGGCGACGGGCTTCGCTCATTTTCTCGGTGATCCATGAACTCGGCGACGCCCTTCCGTTGAGCTATTTGCACGCGTTTTGTTTGCGTGGTCAACGCTCAACGGGCGTGCGCCGTTGGCGAATGTGTGGCGCGGTGCAAAGCTTGCCTAGCCAAGCTTTGGGACAACTCACCGGTGCCACGCTCGCGTGGGGGGGCAGCGTCACATTGCTCCGAACACTTAAGTGAATGGCGTGAAGCACGCTTGTGTCATGATTTCTCTGCCACACTCTTGTATTCAACATTCTACACCGACACCATGGACCGTTTTTTGACCAAGGTGTCCGCCGAGGAACGTGCACGTCGTCTCCATGCTGCTGCTTGTCAAGGTCCTCCTCGTCATCCTGCACTCCCGAAACGCCCTGTTGGTCGTCCGCGCAAGGTGATTCGCCTCACCTTTGACGAGTCTATCGATGATCAACCGTCGGCCGGGCACAACGGCACCTACATCGACGGTCCTGCCGCGCAATCTCCACTCACCCTACCCGCTGGCGTGCCACTCGCGCTGTGCATGTCGTCGGGTGTGCAACTGCCGCTGCCGACTACGAGTGTCCGTGAAGCTCCACCGCGTGTCTTCACCTCCTACTCCCCTGGTGCAAGTTCGTCGAAGGCTCCTCTCCCTCCTTCCGTGCCCGTCAACATCTCGCGTCCAAGTGCTGGAGACATGGCGGTTGACGACGACACCCCCATCCCTCGCCACGGTCTGACGGCAGAGCAGAAGGGAAAGGCGCCCGCTGTGGAGGAGAGTCCTCCTCGTCCCCACCGCTCCGAGAGGACCCGGCATGCTCGTCGGCCCGGTCCTGTCGTCATCGGGTCTCCCTCCGCGTTGACCCTCCCTGACACTGACTCATCGGATGATGACGTGTCAGGGTCATCTTCCGAGTCCGCTGGCCAGGCGAGTGACGACAGCACCGACACCGAGTGCCTCGTCCTCTACACGTCAACGGGTACAGCGTCTACTTCAGCTGCATCAAGCGCAAGTTCCGCGACGTCTCGCAAGCATGGAAAATACGCAGATTGGTTTGGGAGCGGACATTTTCAGACGATCTACCGTGCTTTCAAATCACAGCCGTCCGCTTATGCGACTGTGCAGCATCTGAGACGTACTTTTAGGACACCTGATGGATATTGTGTCTTTGATAAATTTGCTCCTAGTACTGTGTTTGTATGGTTCGTGGAAGGCACCAAGATTGTGAACAAGCAGTACGAAGGTGCCGTTCTTGCGGTGATTGCATCTGCACCGTCGGCGCCTGTCAGTGGAAAAAAGAGGAAGCATGGATGCCGGGGCAAGCGGGCTTGGCTGTCCGAGCATCCTGACATCGTCGATGCAATTTGATCGACGCTTGAGAATGCTCGGGCAGCAGGTCACGTGTTGAACTCGAAAGTGATCCGCCGTGAGATCCGCGGTGTACTTGCACGTCATGCTCCCGACCAGCTTCACCTACTTGGTTGTCGTGCGTTTGCACGTTCGTGGGTGAGGAAGTTTGTGAAAAAAGAAATGGGATGGTCGTGGAGGAGTGGAACAACTGCCACACAAAAAATGCCGCCCGACTACGAAAACAAGATTCTGACGTTCCACCGTCGTGCGGCTGGCATGGCCACGCTGTACGGCATCAAGCCCTTCCTCGTCATCAATGGCGACCACACCTCCATCCAGCTGCTTTTAACCGCCGGGCACACGTAGGCATCGAAGGGCAGCCACGAGATCAGCATCGTGGGGCTAGAGGACAAGCGTGCGATCACCGTGCTTGTTTCCTCTTCCATGACCGGCGAGTTGTTGCCGATGCAGCTGATTTTTGGCGGAAAGACTGCCAGGTCAGTGCCACGTGGACGAAAAGCCGAGCGCCTACTCGAAGACGGATGGAACCTGACGTGTACTCCTACCTACTGGACAAACGCGGACACCACAAAGGAATAGGTTTGCGCGATCGTCGTCCCGTACTACAAGCGGACCTGTGCGGCGCTCGGTGTCCGCGAGGGCAAGGAGAATCTTCTTCTCGTGCTGGACACCTGGCATCCGCACTGCAGCGCAACGTTTTAGCTTTGGCTCAAAGACAACTTCCGATACATCCATACGGCGTACATCCCTCCTCGATGCACCGGTAAGGCACAGCCGGCTGATGTCGGCATCATCCGTCCGCTGAAGAACAAGCTCGAGGAATATTTTGCATCATGGGGTGCGGATCGCAGTCGTGAGGATCGGAGCATGCACATAGGCATGAAAGAGGTGAAGGAGGAGGCATGTGGATGGTCTTTGAAGGCTTGGGAATACATCTGCGATGAGGAGCCCCTGGTGAAGAATGCATGGGAGAAATCAGGATTCACGAGGGTGTTCGATCCATCATCCCAGCGTGCCGCAGCACCATATGCCCGTGAACTCCTGTTCCAGGATGAGGAGGTGGAGGAGGAGGATGAGGTGGCGTAGAAGCTTGTGTTGTTGTCGTGTAGTGCAAGAAATTCATTTTCTCATACTCTGACTTCGCACGTTCAATCTCGCAAGTTGAATGTTTGCACGTTCGTGAACCGAGACCGCGATAACATGTCCGCAATTTGCCGAATGCATTTTACGAAGAAATGGACGTACGAATGTGGAAAAAAACACACGAGGATAGACAGGATGTCAATTAGAACCCATAAAACGATTTTTCATGCATGATCCTTTAAATTCGACTATTCCACTTCAAAATTAATTTGGTGAACCGTTGATTTCGATTATACGAAATTTTTTGACACATTTTGACGGGCAAAAAAACCATTAATATTGGAATCAAGGATCAGTAGGGTACGTCGGCTTGTGCGTCGGGACTTTGCGGCTAAAAGGGGGGAAGCATTACGCCAGCCAACAAAAATGCCCACTCGGGAGTGGGCATTTTTGTTCTTACACTCATGGCCCACCACGCGACGACTGCTTGATTTTTATGCCGTTCGGCCGAGGGTATTGTGGCGAACTGCACCAACTTCCAGTGTTCTATTCCACAAGTTTTTTACAACTTTGGTTACTTCAATAAAGGACAGAAGAAGTATCATGAACCATATCGATATTTTGATACCCTTTGTAGTACATCCTTGACGTACAGGAGTCCCTAAAACTCGCTAGTGAGCATTTATGTTCTTACATTCATGGCCCACCGTGTGGCAACTTCAGGAGTTTTACATCGTTTGGCTGAGGGAATTTTGGCCAGCTGCTGTGACCTCCGGTGTCCCATTCCAGAAGTTTTCAATAACTTTGACCACTTTCCAGAACAATCAACAAAAGTATCACGAACCATATCAATGTTTCGATATCATTTGGTGTACTTCTCCACAACACTCGATCTTTGTAAAGAAGTGTCTTGATATTCTCAAATCCCTCTTACTTTTTGGCAGAGCTTCTTGAATCCACCACTCTCGGTACTACTTCGCATGTGTCGCTTGGCTCAAGCGCCGAAGACCCGGCTTATGCCTCATTCTCATTATCGACATCGTATATATGTGCTCAATACACTCGTCTCTTGTCATTGAAATAGACTTACTCCTTACTAGAAGTTATCCATGTGTACCAAACACCCAAATCGTCTTTTGTTCCTCACCTCATCCTTGTGAACCACCTACGTTCTTCTTAGCGTAATACTTGGTATCAGCGTACAACGGCCCTATAAAGGCAACCGATGCATTAACTCCCTGGCAAAAACCCCGTAGGATTCCTCGGTGTATCTACACATTTCAGAAGATCGCAGACTTTGCGACGACAACGTTGAAGAGAGAGCGCACCCGGCGACTAGCAGCAGTCTCCGACGAGTACTTCGGTGATGACAGATCAGCAGCACGCGAACAACAATGCTCTCCAAGTGAACCAGGCAACAACGGCAACTTTTGCGGCAAATGGTGTAGCGTCGGCGATCCCGACAGCCAATCCAGTGACAGACCCCTCGGGCTCGGCAAACCCCTCATCCCCACTACAGCATGTTAGGTCGACACCAAGGATGATAGGAGGCACCGGCCAACTAGCACAAATCAACAAAAACCTATACTTCAAATGCCAAGACTAAAGATCCTCAACACCTTTGTGTTCCAACAACTCAACGTGGTGAGGGAGGATCTTTGAGTTTCTTATGTGTGTGAAGCAGTGCTTACTGAGAGAAATTTGTAAATCTTGAGTGAACCAAAGATTCAACCGATACTTTCTGAGCCATTTGATGGTCATGATGTGGCTGACAAGTTTGTGAGGTGTACTTCACCACCGCTCAGGTCAATAACAACAAAAAGAGAATTGACCTCGCGGCCTCACTTTTTCATGGTACGGCTTTGAGTTCATGGTCCCATCTAAAGGCCATCCAACGGTAGTAGGAGACTGGCGCAGTTGCATCAACGGCTCGCACACCCGCTGTCACATCATCGACCGCAACGTACCAAGTAGGTCAAACCAATGGGGCACGACTCTCTCACGCCACCGGAAACGTGGAGCAACTTCGTGCATGCTACACTCACTCGCTTTAAGAAGTTGAATGAGAAATGTAACGCACGGTACAAACTCCAATGTTTGCATCTGTAGTCTTGTACGACAAAGCATTCTTGGCATGAAATAATCATGGACACTGACTTCGCCCCTGAAAAACTATGTTTCTAGTACAACAATGGCTTGAAGCGAGATATTGGGCGAGCAATTGCCATTTTTAGCATCCAATATGACCTTCTATGAATAATTGCAGCAACCAACCACATCAACAGTGCCGACTACAACATTCACATGTAGGAATCGAATGGCCGATGACCCCAAAGCCACAATCCAGATCAGGGTAGAGTGTAATCGCAGTCGGCAGAAATCTCATCTCTGATGGGAATCGATGTCGTTGATCAGCGTGATCAATGGCTCTGATCGACTTGCAAAAAAACAGGTCACAATTCACGTGTCTGCCAAAAGCGGCAACAATAAGCCATAAAAAAGGGAAGTCACAGAAAAAGAGTGAGAAAAAGATTAGAAGGAAGGAGTAGATAGAGAGGCTCTGGTCCGGTCGAAAAAATCTACACCAACCGATCGCCCATCTAAGGGGCTCACATCACCGCATACAAGGGTTCTTGAGATCACAAAGTTTGACAAGGAGTACGAGGGAGACCAACCGGCGATACCTATACGAGTGAAACCGAGGAGTTGTAAAAGTTACATAATGGTACCGGCACTACTGGATGGAGGAGCTTCTCATAGTTTCGTTGGCAACGACATGGTTTGGAAGTTGGGTTTGTACACCAAACCAGGAGTATTTGGAGGAAAAAACGTCAATGGACGAGTGTAGATCCATTCATGAACTCTTGGACCAACAACGTTGGGCCCAATTTTTCAACAAAATTGACCTTTGCAACGGCTAACATCAGAGAAGGATGCTACTAAGGACTTTTAGACGACAACATTCTGCACCAGATATAGTTACTTCAAGTTCAAAGTCATGTCGTTTTGACTCACGAACGCTCCCGCAACATGTATGGCAGTAATGAACAACATTTTTCGCCCGTACCTCGACAACTTTGTTATCGTATATCTCGACAGGGGAAGACAGCGCAGAGAGGGGGAGGAGAGAGAATGGAGAGAGAGGGAGGGAGAGTGGAGAGCAGAGGGAGGAGAGGGAGAAAAGAGAGGAGGGAGAAGACGAGTGGAGCAGAGTGTGGAGAGAGGGAGCGGAGGGCAAGAGGGGAAGAGAGAGGAGAGCGATGAGAGAGAGCGAAGAGAGGGAGAAGAAAAGAAAACGGAGAGGAGGGTAAAACAGAGAGAAGAAAGCAGAGGGATCAGAGGGAGCAGGGAGGGCAGAGATTGGAGGGAGCAGAACAAGGGAGAGAGAGAGAGAGAGAGAGAGAGAGGTGAAGAGAGCGAGAGAGAGATAGTGCGAGAGAGAGCGGGAGAGAGAGAGGTGAGAGAGAGTGCAGGCAAGGCAGAGAGAGCAGAGAGGGAAGAGAGAGAAGAGCAAGAGGGATGGAGCAGAGAGAGGGGGAGGGGGCAGAGAGAAAGAGAGAAGAGAGGGAGAGGGGGTAGGGGAGAGAGAGAGCAGGGGGGGGAGAGCAGGGGTGAGCAGAGGGAGAGAGGGAGGTGAGGTGGAGAGGGCAGAGAGGGAGGAGGAGAGGAGAGGGAATGGAGAGGAAGGGAGGGGAACCAGGGAGCAGAGAGGGAAGAGAGAGAAGAGCAAGAGGGATGGAGCAGAGAGAGGGGGAGGGGGCAGAGAGAAAGAGAGAAGAGAGGGAGAGGGGGCAGGGGAGAGAGAGAGCAGGGGGGGAGAGCAGGGGTGAGCAGAGGGAGAGAGGGAGGTGAGGTGGAGAGGGCAGAGAGGGAGGAGGAGAGGAGAGGGAATGGAGAGGGAGGGAGGGGAAGCAGGGAGCAGAGAGGGAAGAGAGGGAGCAGGGAGCAAGGAGGGAAGAGAGGAGAGCGAGGAAAGGGAGCGAAGGGAGAAAGGGGAGAAATGAGAGAGAGAGAGAGACAGAGAAGGGAGCAAAGAGGGCAGAGGGAGCAGGGAGGGCAGCGAGAGGAGGGAGCAAAAGGAGGAGGGGAAGAGGGAGATAGAGAGAGAGAGAGAGAGAGAGAGAGAGAGAGAGAGAGACCGA
>SZWC01012093.1:6007-20327 GCA_023375785.1 Penium margaritaceum
TCGTCCCAGGTTGAGAAGTAGTTCAACTATCCATTGATGGTAGTTTGTGGAACCATCTCTTTTCTTGTGCATTTGGGGGGAACCTTGTAAGCACTCTGGAAGATGAGTGACAACGTCGATTAATGCGCTGTTGGGAGTTGAACAGTCAGTGAAGTAGATCAGCTTCACTGACGGTTGAACACGAAGGAGAGCATTGATCGTGTTGTTGCTCATGGTCTGTTCCAGTGTAGGGAGTGCCGAGAGGAACCGTTGATTCATCAAGGTTGTTTGCTGAGTTGACCTTGATGAGAGTGTTCTTCCAACAGGACACCATTGAGAGCTCATTCTCCTTAGTATGGTCTCTTGGAGATAATGGTGGGGGTAGTGGGTGCAGTAGATGGAGAGCTTTGCCACTACGTCACTCTCAAAGAGTGCTCTGCCACAGCAGACTCTGTGAGTTCCAGGGGGATGCAGAGAGGTGCAGTCTGTTGAGTGATCAGTTCCACGGATACAGCGGCTTGTTCCACCGGTTAGCGTGAGCAGGGAGACGGGTGGTATCCGGTTCCTGTGCACTGACTCCGTTGGACAGTTCTTCAACTTCAGGTGCGAGTGATTGGGTGTGATGTGCCAGAGATGATGGAAGGAATGGTAGGTTGTTGCGATTCAAGTGATGTTGGTGCACGGATCTGGATGACAGGCCGAGGATGATACAAGCTGCGGGGAGTGATTGATGGTGGAGAGGGCGTAGGGGTAAGATCACGTGCGCGATGGATGTTTTTGGCGTGGGCGCAGGTTGTCGTGGAACAGGCGATGCGACTGGGCGGGTCCTTGTGCCGAGCGGATGATAAAGGCAGAGGATGATAAAGGATCGATGGATGATGGAGTGAGCGCAGAGGCGAGCCGCGTGCGTTTGAAGGAAGTTTCGGCGTGGGCGCAGATCGTCGCAAAACGGCGATGCGACCGGGCGGATCCTTGTGCCGAGCGATTTACGGAAGCGGAGGCTGATGAGGATGGAGTGGGCGCAGGGGCGAACCGCGTGCGCTGAAGGAGGTTTTGGCGTGGGCGCAGATCGTCGCGGAAAAAGGCAATGCGACCGGGCAGATCCTTGTGCCGAGCGATTTGCGGAAGCGGAGGCTGATGATGATGGAGTGGGCGCAGGGGCAAACCGCGTGCGCTAAAGGAGGTTTCGGCGTGGGCGGAGGTTGTCGCGGGAAAAGGCGATGCGACCGGGCGAATCCTTGTGCCGAGCTGAAGGTAATGCGGAGGCGGAGGAAGCGATTGATTGATGAGTGGGCGCAGGGGCGGAACCACGTGCGTGAACGAATGCTTGCTGATGGATGCGAAGGCGGCATGGATAATGCTCATGAGAAAAGGACGGAGAAGAGATAAGAACGAGTGGCTGATGAGGATGAAGCAAGGAGGAGGAGGAGGACTGATGGCAGCAGGCGAGGATGGCGCGAGGGGCAAAGGAAGAAGACTGACGATGATGCTGAAGAGGAGAGGCACGGCGATGCAGGCGGAGGAAGATGCGATGACGCTTTGCGACAGGGAGATGGAGAGACACACCCACTTCTTCTGCTATCAAGAGAGTGACGGCTTGTTCCCCAGTTAGCTTGGAAATGGGAGCAGGAAGACTGGTGGTGTCCGATATCCTGTTAGCTGGAGAAGTTGGTTGCGGCAGAGGGCGTCAGGCAGCGGGCAGATCCACTGAATTGCTCATGTCAGGAGAGTGACGGCTTGTTCCCCAGTTGGCTCGGAAGTGGGAGCACGAAGACCGGTGGTGTCTGATGTCCTGACAGCGGCGGCTTTGGCTGCAGCTGCTGACGAGGCGAGGCGGCGATGCGAGAGGGCGGCTCGAGATGATGGATGAGGACGGGCTGAGGATGACAGTGAGGAAGGAGCAGATGGAGCTGATGAGGTGGAATGAAGGAGGAGGAAATACTGGCGGAGGCAGATGAGGGGCGCAGCGGGTAGCAGATGGCGGACGGTGGCTTGAGAGTTGCTTGCGGCTGATGCAGA
The DNA here is from genome assembly GCA_023375785.1 of Penium margaritaceum. NCBI lineage: Eukaryota > Viridiplantae > Streptophyta > Zygnematophyceae > Desmidiales > Peniaceae > Penium > Penium margaritaceum. The sequence continues at coordinate 8,006 of SZWC01012093.1, forward strand.
CGACAGGTCACCGGTTGTTGGCCACAGGCGCGGAGATGGGCGCAGGGCTTCCTTGGGATGACAAGGCATTTCTTTAGTGTGGTGAACTCGTCAGGCAAAACTGCTGGCGAAGCGGCGCGGCGCGGGTCGACGGTAGCGGCAGCAGAGGATTGCAGTGGAAAGCGATGGCGGCAGGGCGATGATGTAGGTACGAGGCACCGGGTGATGTTGCCTGATGCTCTGATACCATGTCAGAAGAATGCAGACACGAGAACAGTGGCAGCAGAAGTAGGCAGAAGCATCAGAACATATTGATGTACGTCAGCAGAGTGACGTAAGCAAGAGCGGTCCGAGGAGTTAGTCGCGGGAGCTGATAGAGCCTGAGACGCGAGGTAGCTGAGGTAGACAGGTTGATGAGAGAGAGTGCTGACGAAGGGAACGACTGTTGGCGGAGTATGAGAGCTGAGCGAAGGAGCGAGAGTGACAAAGCGAAGCGTTGAGAGTTGGCGAAGACAGAAAGTGCGAGGGACGAGTAAAGCAAAGACACGGCGGCGAAACCGCGGAACCAACAGGGAACAGGATGAGCAGACCTATTCTGGTTAACTTGAGAGAATGAACATCCTCAGTAATATATCACAGAACAGGACAAAGATAATCCAACGGCTTCTTCTTCAATAGCCGGACGCGCCTGCGACGTGGTCGCAGATGTTAGGGGGGGGGGGCTCGCCATTAAGTCACTGACCATGACCGACAATCCGTTGGCCAGGTGGTCCTGTAGGCTCGATTCCGAACCTGAACCATTTATTGAGAACTCGGATTATCCGAGAGAGAGATTGCTAGTGTTGACTTCAGTATTCCAACACATTCACCTTCATACGGTCCACGCTCTCACAACTGATGGACTCCTACACTGCAACGCCATTGGTCAGGCTCTCTACACCTCCTCACCAGCCCCGCCCACCAGACTCCTGGCTTCTACGATTCAGCCTTGTGGCAGTGAAGGGCGATGTCAGAATAAAATCCACTGACCACAAGTCTGACCCAACACTACGAAATATCAGATAAATACCCCAAGTGAAGACTGTCAGTCCTCGAGAGCATAAATCATCAAAATACTCTCGTCGGAACCGGATCACGTCATCCGAGCGAGCGAGATGGCCGTCCAACCTGACCGGTCATCCACGGACCGGAACCGGCCGTTCGCCAGGACCGACCAACGGTCAAAGCCCCACACGCCCCGCTCCTCACTACACGACACCAACGCGACGCACTGACCCACGTCCGCCCGACTACAACCACGCACCACCACGCTGCCCTGCAACACCACGGACGTGGGCCAACCGGAGTAAACTCCCGAGTCCCGGACGCAGCCACGAAGTGGTTCCGGGCCCCGAACCGCCATTACCAGCATCATGGTGGCTGTGGTGCTGCACCTCACGCCGCCCACCATAGACGACACAACTTAGTAGGAGCCAGACTTGCAGTAGTACTTAGGGGTAGTCATAGCACTCTTTATCTCTTGCCTCTTGTCAATTCATCAATTTTATCATATCGCTTTGCTTCAATAACTCAGTCCCTCGCTTCCGCTCGGTCCTTTGCCATCTCCTCGCTGTCTCAATCATCAGTCCTTAGTTGCCTGCGCACCTTACCTGTCTGCTACCGCTCTATGTCAACGATTCACTTTGGAGCCTTCGATCCGCCTTTGCGCTGGGCTGTAGCCCCGCGCCTCGGCTCTGCATGACGATCCGTGGTTCAGCACGTCCATCCTTCCTTCCATGCAAGGATCATCGCCCATCATCTGCCTTGGCCTAATGATGCACTCACCTGACTCTCTCATCTCCTCCTCCGTGTGTCACCAGACTAACATCAGCCTGACATCAGCGTCCTACAGCTTCGCCGTCGCTTTTGTCTCTGACATAAAACTGCAATCCTGCCAGTTTCCTGCCCTCACACCCTCCAGCAAAATCCTGACAGTTCGCACTACTCCACAACCAGTTCGCACCACTCCGCAACCAGTTCGCACCTCTCCGCAACCGGTTAGCACCACTCTGCAACCAGTTCGCACCACTCCACAACCGGTTTGCACCACTATGCAACCAGTTTGCAGCACTCCGCAACCGGTTCACACCACTCTGCAACCAGCTCTCACCACTTCGCAACCAGTTTGTAAAACTCCGCAACTGGTTTGCACCACTCCGCAACCAGTTTGCACCACTCCGCAACCATTTCGCACCACTCCGCGACCAGTTCGCACCACCCCGCAACCAGTTCCTACCACTCCGTAACCACTTCGCACCACTGAGCAACCAGTTCGCACCACTCCGCAGCCAGTTCACACCACTCCGCAACCAGTTTACACCACTCCGCAATCAGTTCGCACCACTCTGCAACCAGTTCGCACCACTCTGCATCCAGTTCGCACCACTCCGCAACCAGTTCGCACCGCTCCGTAACCAGTTCGCACCACTCCGCACCAGTTTGCACCACTCCGCAACCAGTTCGCACCACTCTGCAACCAGTTCGTACCACACCGCAACCAGTTCGCACCACTCCGCAACCGGTTCGCACCACTCTGCAACCAGTTCGCACCACTCTACATCCAGTTTGCACCACTCCGCAACCAGTTCGCACCACTCTGCAACCAGTTCGTACCACACCGCAACCAGTTCGCACCACTCCGCAACCGGTTCGCACCACTCTGCAACCAGTTCGCACCACTCTACATCCAGTTTGCACCACTCCGCAACCAGTTCGCACCACTCTGCAACCAGTTCGTACCACACCGCAACCAGTTCGCACCACTCCGCAACCGGTTCGCACCACTCTGCAACCAGTTCGCACCACTCTACATCCAGTTTGCACCACTCCGCAACCAGTTCGCACCACTCTGCAACCAGTTCGTACCACACCGCAACCAGTTCGCACCACTCCGCAACCGGTTCGCACCACTCTGCAACCAGTTCGCACCACTCTACATCCAGTTTGCACCACTCCGCAACCAGTTCGCACCACTCTGCAACCAGTTCGTACCACACCGCAACCAGTTCGCACCACTCCGCAACCGGTTCGCACCACTCTGCAACCAGTTCGCACCACTCTACATCCAGTTTGCACCACTCCGCAACCAGTTCGCACCACTCTGCAACCAGTTCGTACCACACCGCAACCAGTTCGCACCACTCCGCAACCGGTTCGCACCACTCTGCAACCAGTTCGCACCACTCTACATCCAGTTTGCACCACTCCGCAACCAGTTCGCACCACTCTGCAACCAGTTCGTACCACACCGCAACCAGTTCGCACCACTCCGCAACCGGTTCGCACCACTCTGCAACCAGTTCGCACCACTCTACATCCAGTTTGCACCACTCCGCAACCAGTTCGCACCACTCTGCAACCAGTTCGTACCACACCGCAACCAGTTCGCACCACTCCGCAACCGGTTCGCACCACTCTGCAACCAGTTCGCACCACTCTACATCCAGTTTGCACCACTCCGCAACCAGTTCGCACCACTCTGCAACCAGTTCGTACCACACCGCAACCAGTTCGCACCACTCCGCAACCGGTTCGCACCACTCCGCAACCAGTTCGCACCACTCCGTAACCAGTTCGCACCACTCCGCAACCCGTTCGCACTCCTTCGCAACCAGTTGACACCACTCCGCAACCAGTTTGCAACACACCGCAACCAGTTCGCACCACTCCGCAACCCGTTTGCACCACTCCGTAACCAGTTGAAACCACTCCGCAACCAGATTGCACCACTCCGCAACCGGTTCGCACCACTCAGCAACCAGTTCACACCACTCCACAACCGGTTCACACAACTCCGCAACCGGTTTGCACCACTCCGCAACCGGTTCACACCACTCCGCAACCAGTTCCCACCACTCCGCAACCAGTTTGAACCACTCCGCAACCAGTTTGCACCACTCTGCAACCCGTTTGCACCCCTTCGCAACCAGTTGACACCACTCCGCAACCAGTTTGTACCACACCGCAACCTGTTGGCACCACTCCGCAACCAGTTTGCACCTCTCCGCAACCAATTCGAACCACTCCGCAACCAGTTGGCACCACTCCGCAACCGGTTCGCACCACTCAGCAACCAGTTCGCACCACTCCATAACCAGTTCGCACCACTCCATAACCAGTTCGCACCACTCCATAACCAGTTTGCACCACTCCATAACCAGTTCGCACCACTCCATAACCAGTTCGCACCACTCCCCAACCAGTTCGCACCACTCCGCAACCAGTTCGCACCACTCCGCAACCAGTTCGCACCACTCCACAACCGGTTTGCACCACTCTGTAACCAGTTCGTACCACTCCGCAACCGGTGCACACCACTCCGCAACCCGTTCGTACCACTCCGCAACCGGTGCACACCACTCCGCAACCCGTTCGTACCACTCCGCAACCGGTTCACCACTCCGCAACCAGTAAGCACCACTCTGCAACCAGTTCGCACCACTCCACAACCGGTTTGCACCACTATGCAACCAGTTCGCAGCACTCCGCAACCGGTTCACACCACTCTGCAACCAGCTCTCACCACTTTGCAACCAGTTTGTAACACTCCGCAACTGGTTTGCACCACCCCGCAACCAGTTCGCACCACTCCGCAACCAGTTCGCACCACTCCGCGACCAGTTCGCACCACCCCGCAACCAGTTTGTACCACTCCGTAACCACTTCGCACCACTGAGGAACCAGTTCGCACCAATCCGCAGCCAGTTCACACCACTCCGCAACCAGTTTACACCACTCCGCAATCAGTTCGCACCACTCCGCAACCAGTTCGCACCACTCTGCAACCAGGTCGCACCACTCGGCAACCAGTTCGCACCACTCTGCAACCAGTTTGCACCACTCCGCAACCAACTCGCACCACTCTGCAACCGGCCCGCACCACTCCGCAACCAGTTTGCACCACTCAGCAACCAGGTTGCACCACTCCGCAACCAGTTCGCATAACTCTGCGACCAGTTCGCACCACTTCGCAACCAGTTCGCACCAATCAGCAACCAGTTTGCACCACTCTGTAACCAGTTCGTACCACTCCGCAATCAGTTCGCACCACTGCGCAACCAGTTTGCACTACTCCACAACCAGTTCGTACCACTCCGTAACCAGCTTGCACCAACCTGCAACCAGTTCGCACCACTCCGTTACCAGTTTGCACCACTCCACAACCAGTTCGCACCACTTTGCAACCAGTTCGCACCGCTCCGCAACCAGTTCGCACCAGTCCGCAACCAGTTCGCACCACTTTGCAACCAGTTCGCACCACTTTGCAACCAGTTCGCACCGCTCCGCAACCAGTTCGCACCAGTCCGCAACCAGTTCGCACCACTTTGCAACCAGTTGCCACCACTCCGCAAACAGTTTGCACCACTCCGCAACCAGTTTGGACCACTCCCCAACCAGTTCGCACCACTCCACAACCAGTTCGCACCACTCTAAAGCCCTTTCACACCACTCCGCATTCACTTTGCACCACTCCTCAACCGGTTTGCACCACTCCTCAACCAGTTTGCACCACTCCTCAACCAGTTTGCACCACTCTGCAACCAGTTCGCACCACTCCGCAACCAGTTCGCACCACTCCGCATCCAGTTCGCACCACTCGGCAGCCAGTTCGCAGCACTTCACAACCAGTTCCCACCATTCCGCAACCGGTTCGCACCACTCCGCATCCAGTTCGCACCACTCGGCAGCCAGTTCGCAGCACTCCACAACCAGTTCCCACCACTCCGCAACCGGTTCGCACCACTCTGCAACCAGTCTGCACCACTCCACAACCAGTTTGCACCACTCTGCATCCAGTTCGTACCACTCCGCAACCGGTTCACACCACTCTGCAACCAGCTCTCACCACTCTGCAACCAGTTCGTACCACTCTGCAATCAATTTGCACCACTCCGCATCCAGTTCGCACCACTCGGCAGCCAGTTCGCAGCACTCCACAACCAGTTCCCACCACTCCGCAACCGGTTCGCACCACTCTGCAACCAGTCTGCACCACTCCACAACCAGTTTGCACCACTCTGCATCCAGTTCGTACCACTCCGCAACCGGTTCACACCACTCTGCAACCAGCTCTCACCACTCTGCAACCAGTTCGTACCACTCTGCAATCAATTTGCACCACTCCGCATCCAGTTCGCACCACTCGGCAGCCAGTTCGCAGCACTCCACAACCAGTTCCCACCACTCCGCAACCGGTTCGCACCACTCTGCAACCAGTCTGCACCACTCCACAACCAGTTTGCACCACTCTGCATCCAGTTCGTACCACTCCGCAACCGGTTCACACCACTCTGCAACCAGCTCTCACCACTCTGCAACCAGTTCGTACCACTCTGCAATCAATTTGCACCACTCCGCATCCAGTTCGCACCACTCGGCAGCCAGTTCGCAGCACTCCACAACCAGTTCCCACCACTCCGCAACCGGTTCGCACCACTCTGCAACCAGTCTGCACCACTCCACAACCAGTTTGCACCACTCTGCATCCAGTTCGTACCACTCCGCAACCGGTTCACACCACTCTGCAACCAGCTCTCACCACTCTGCAACCAGTTCGTACCACTCTGCAATCAATTTGCACCACTCCGCATCCAGTTCGCACCACTCGGCAGCCAGTTCGCAGCACTCCACAACCAGTTCCCACCACTCCGCAACCGGTTCGCACCACTCTGCAACCAGTCTGCACCACTCCACAACCAGTTTGCACCACTCTGCATCCAGTTCGTACCACTCCGCAACCGGTTCACACCACTCTGCAACCAGCTCTCACCACTCTGCAACCAGTTCGTACCACTCTGCAATCAATTTGCACCACTCCGCATCCAGTTCGCACCACTCGGCAGCCAGTTCGCAGCACTCCACAACCAGTTCCCACCACTCCGCAACCGGTTCGCACCACTCTGCAACCAGTCTGCACCACTCCACAACCAGTTTGCACCACTCTGCATCCAGTTCGTACCACTCCGCAACCGGTTCACACCACTCTGCAACCAGCTCTCACCACTCTGCAACCAGTTCGTACCACTCTGCAATCAATTTGCACCACTCCGCATCCAGTTCGCACCACTCGGCAGCCAGTTCGCAGCACTCCACAACCAGTTCCCACCACTCCGCAACCGGTTCGCACCACTCTGCAACCAGTCTGCACCACTCCACAACCAGTTTGCACCACTCTGCATCCAGTTCGTACCACTCCGCAACCGGTTCACACCACTCTGCAACCAGCTCTCACCACTCTGCAACCAGTTCGTACCACTCTGCAATCAATTTGCACCACTCCGCATCCAGTTCGCACCACTCGGCAGCCAGTTCGCAGCACTCCACAACCAGTTCCCACCACTCCGCAACCGGTTCGCACCACTCTGCAACCAGTCTGCACCACTCCACAACCAGTTTGCACCACTCTGCATCCAGTTCGTACCACTCCGCAACCGGTTCACACCACTCTGCAACCAGCTCTCACCACTCTGCAACCAGTTCGTACCACTCTGCAATCAATTTGCACCACTCCGCATCCAGTTCGCACCACTCGGCAGCCAGTTCGCAGCACTCCACAACCAGTTCCCACCACTCCGCAACCGGTTCGCACCACTCTGCAACCAGTCTGCACCACTCCACAACCAGTTTGCACCACTCTGCATCCAGTTCGTACCACTCCGCAACCGGTTCACACCACTCTGCAACCAGCTCTCACCACTCTGCAACCAGTTCGTACCACTCTGCAATCAATTTGCACCACTCCGCATCCAGTTCGCACCACTCGGCAGCCAGTTCGCAGCACTCCACAACCAGTTCCCACCACTCCGCAACCGGTTCGCACCACTCTGCAACCAGTCTGCACCACTCCACAACCAGTTTGCACCACTCTGCATCCAGTTCGTACCACTCCGCAACCGGTTCACACCACTCTGCAACCAGCTCTCACCACTCTGCAACCAGTTCGTACCACTCTGCAATCAATTTGCACCACTCCGCATCCAGTTCGCACCACTCGGCAGCCAGTTCGCAGCACTCCACAACCAGTTCCCACCACTCCGCAACCGGTTCGCACCACTCTGCAACCAGTCTGCACCACTCCACAACCAGTTTGCACCACTCTGCATCCAGTTCGTACCACTCCGCAACCGGTTCACACCACTCTGCAACCAGCTCTCACCACTCTGCAACCAGTTCGTACCACTCTGCAATCAATTTGCACCACTCCGCATCCAGTTCGCACCACTCGGCAGCCAGTTCGCAGCACTCCACAACCAGTTCCCACCACTCCGCAACCGGTTCGCACCACTCTGCAACCAGTCTGCACCACTCCACAACCAGTTTGCACCACTCTGCATCCAGTTCGTACCACTCCGCAACCGGTTCACACCACTCTGCAACCAGCTCTCACCACTCTGCAACCAGTTCGTACCACTCTGCAATCAATTTGCACCACTCCGCATCCAGTTCGCACCACTCGGCAGCCAGTTCGCAGCACTCCACAACCAGTTCCCACCACTCCGCAACCGGTTCGCACCACTCTGCAACCAGTCTGCACCACTCCACAACCAGTTTGCACCACTCTGCATCCAGTTCGTACCACTCCGCAACCGGTTCACACCACTCTGCAACCAGCTCTCACCACTCTGCAACCAGTTCGTACCACTCTGCAATCAATTTGCACCACTCCGCATCCAGTTCGCACCACTCGGCAGCCAGTTCGCAGCACTCCACAACCAGTTCCCACCACTCCGCAACCGGTTCGCACCACTCTGCAACCAGTCTGCACCACTCCACAACCAGTTTGCACCACTCTGCATCCAGTTCGTACCACTCCGCAACCGGTTCACACCACTCTGCAACCAGCTCTCACCACTCTGCAACCAGTTCGTACCACTCTGCAATCAATTTGCACCACTCCGCATCCAGTTCGCACCACTCGGCAGCCAGTTCGCAGCACTCCACAACCAGTTCCCACCACTCCGCAACCGGTTCGCACCACTCTGCAACCAGTCTGCACCACTCCACAACCAGTTTGCACCACTCTGCATCCAGTTCGTACCACTCCGCAACCGGTTCACACCACTCTGCAACCAGCTCTCACCACTCTGCAACCAGTTCGTACCACTCTGCAATCAATTTGCACCACTCCGCATCCAGTTCGCACCACTCGGCAGCCAGTTCGCAGCACTCCACAACCAGTTCCCACCACTCCGCAACCGGTTCGCACCACTCTGCAACCAGTCTGCACCACTCCACAACCAGTTTGCACCACTCTGCATCCAGTTCGTACCACTCCGCAACCGGTTCACACCACTCTGCAACCAGCTCTCACCACTCTGCAACCAGTTCGTACCACTCTGCAATCAATTTGCACCACTCCGCATCCAGTTCGCACCACTCGGCAGCCAGTTCGCAGCACTCCACAACCAGTTCCCACCACTCCGCAACCGGTTCGCACCACTCTGCAACCAGTCTGCACCACTCCACAACCAGTTTGCACCACTCTGCATCCAGTTCGTACCACTCCGCAACCGGTTCACACCACTCTGCAACCAGCTCTCACCACTCTGCAACCAGTTCGTACCACTCTGCAATCAATTTGCACCACTCCGCATCCAGTTCGCACCACTCGGCAGCCAGTTCGCAGCACTCCACAACCAGTTCCCACCACTCCGCAACCGGTTCGCACCACTCTGCAACCAGTCTGCACCACTCCACAACCAGTTTGCACCACTCTGCATCCAGTTCGTACCACTCCGCAACCGGTTCACACCACTCTGCAACCAGCTCTCACCACTCTGCAACCAGTTCGTACCACTCTGCAATCAATTTGCACCACTCCGCATCCAGTTCGCACCACTCGGCAGCCAGTTCGCAGCACTCCACAACCAGTTCCCACCACTCCGCAACCGGTTCGCACCACTCTGCAACCAGTCTGCACCACTCCACAACCAGTTTGCACCACTCTGCATCCAGTTCGTACCACTCCGCAACCGGTTCACACCACTCTGCAACCAGCTCTCACCACTCTGCAACCAGTTCGTACCACTCTGCAATCAATTTGCACCACTCCGCATCCAGTTCGCACCACTCGGCAGCCAGTTCGCAGCACTCCACAACCAGTTCCCACCACTCCGCAACCGGTTCGCACCACTCTGCAACCAGTCTGCACCACTCCACAACCAGTTTGCACCACTCTGCATCCAGTTCGTACCACTCCGCAACCGGTTCACACCACTCCGCAACCAGTTCGCACCACTCCGCAACCACTGTGCACCACTCTGCAACCAGTTTGCCAACTCCTCAACCAGTTCGCATCACTCCGCAACCCGTTCGCACCACTCCGCTACCAGATCGCACCACTCCGCAGCCAGTTCGAACCAATCCACAACCAGTTCACACCACTTTGCAACCAGTTCCCATCACTCCGCAACCATTTCACACCAACCTGCAACCAGTTCGCACCACTCCCCAACAAGATCGCACCACTCTGCAACCAGTTGCCACCACTCTGCAACCAGTTCACACCACTCCAAGACGCGTTTGCACCACTGTGCAACCAGTTCGCACCACTCTGGAACCACTTTGCACCACTCCGCAACCGGTTTGCACCACTCCGCAACCAGTTCGCACCACTCTGCAACCAGTTCGCACCACTCTGCAGCCAGTTTGCACCACTCCGCAACCAGTTTGCACCACTCCGAAACCAGTTCACACCACTCCGAAACCAGTTCGCACCACTCCGCAACCAGTTCGCACCACCCCGCAACCAGTTGGCACACCTCTGCAACCAGCTCAAACCACTCCTCAACCTGTTCGCACCACTCCGCAACCCTTTTGCACCACTCCGCAACCACTTCGCACCACTCCTCAACCAGTTCACACCACTCCTCAACCAGGTCGCACCACAGCGCAACCAATTCGCACCACTCTACAACCAGCCCTCACCACTCCGCAACTAGTTCGCATCACGTCGCAACCAGTTCGCACCACTCTGCAACTAACTCCCACCACTCTGCAACCAGCCCGCACCACTCCGCAACCAGATCGCACCACTCTGCAACCAGTTTGCACCACTCCGCAACCAGTTCGCACCAATCGGCAACCAGTTCGCACCACTCTGCAACCAGTTCGCACCACTCCGCAACCAGTTCGCACCACTCCGCAACCAGTTCGCACCACTCTGCAACCAACTCGCACCACTCCGCAACCAGCCCGCACCACTCCGCAACCAGTTTGCATCACTCTGCAACCCGTTTGCACCACTCCGCAACCAGTTCGCATAACTCTGCAACAAGTTCGCACCACTCCGCACCAAGTTCAAACCAATCGGCAACCAGTTCGCACCACTCTGCAACCAGTTCGCACCACTCCGCAACCAGTTCGCACCACTGCGCAACCACTTTGCACTACTCCACAACCAGTTCGTACCACTCCGTAACCAGCTTGCACCAACCCGCAACCAGTCTGCACCACTCCGTTACCAGTTCGCACCACTTTGCAACCAGTTCGCACCGGTCCGCAACCAGTTCGCACCGATCGGCAACCAGTTTGCACCACTCTCTAAAAAGTTCACACCACTCCAAAACCAGTTTGCACCACTCCGCAACCAGTTTGCGCCACTCCGCAACCAGTTCGCGCCACTCCGCAACCACTTTACAACATTTCTCAACCAGTTCGCATCACTCATCAACCAGTTTGCGCCAGTCCGCAACCAGTTCGCACCACTCCGCAACCAATTCGCACTGCTTTGCAACCAGTTCCCACCACTCCGCAACCAGTTTGCACCACTCCGCAACCAGTTCGCACCACTCCGCAACCAGTTCGCACCACTCTGCAACCAGTTCGCACCACTCCGCACCCAGTTCGTACCACTCCGCAACCACTTCGCAGCAGTCCGCGACCATTTCACACCACTCCGCAACCAGTTCGCACCTCTCCGCAACCAGTCCACACCACTCCGCAACCGGTTGGCACCATTCGGCAACCAGTTCCCACCACTCCGCAACCAGTTCGCACCATTTCGCAACCAGTTCACACCATTCCACAACCAGTTTGTACCACCCCGCAACCAGTTCGCACCACTCTGCAACCAGTTTGACCAATCCCCAACCAGTTGTCACCACCCCGCAACCAGTCTGCACCAGTGCACAACCAGTTCGCACCACTCCGCAACCAGTTAACACCACTCGCAACCAGTTCGCACCACTCTCCAACCAGTTTGCACCACTCCGCAACCATTTTGCACCACTCCGCAACCAGTTCGCACCACTCCGCAACCAGTCACACAACTCCGCAACCAGTTCACACCACTCCGCAACCAGTT
>SZWC01012093.1:20467-38407 GCA_023375785.1 Penium margaritaceum
AGTCTGCACCACTCCACAACCAGTTCGCACCACACCGCAACCAGTTCGCACCACCCGCTACCAGTTCGCACCACTCCACAACCAGTTTGAACCACTCCGCAACCATTTCGCACCACTCTGCAACCAGTTCACACCACTCCGCAACCAGTTCACACAACTCTGCAACCAGTTCGCACCACTCCGCAACCAGTTCGCACCACTCTGCAATCAATTCACACCACTCCGCAACCAGTTCCCACCACTCTGCAACCAGTTTGCAGCTTTCCGCAACCGGTTCGCACCACCCGCAGCCAGTTAGCACCACTCCGCAACCAGTTAGCACCACTCCGCAACCAGTTTGCACCACTGCGCAACCAGTTCGCACCACTCCGCAACCAGTTTCCACCACTCCGCAACCAGTTAACACCACTCCGCAACCAGTTGGCACCACTCTGCAACCAGTTCGCACCACTCTGCAGCCAGTTTGCACCACTCCGCAACCAGTTCGTACCACTCTGAAGCCCGTTCGCACCACTCCGCAACCACTTTGCACCACTCCGCAACCAGTTCGCATCACTCCGCAACCAGTTCGCACCACTCCGCAGCCAGTTGCCACCACTCCGCATCCAGTTCGCACCACTCCGCAACCAGTTCGTACCACTCTGAAGCCCGTTCGCACCACTCCGCAACCACTTTGCACCACTCCGCAACCAGTTCGCATCACTCCGCAACCAGTTCGCACCACTCCGCAGCCAGTTGCCACCACTCCGCATCCAGTTCGCACCACTCCGCAACCAGTTCGTACCACTCTGAAGCCCGTTCGCACCACTCCGCAACCACTTTGCACCACTCCGCAACCAGTTCGCATCACTCCGCAACCAGTTCGCACCACTCCGCAGCCAGTTGCCACCACTCCGCATCCAGTTCGCACCACTCCGCAACCAGTTCGTACCACTCTGAAGCCCGTTCGCACCACTCCGCAACCACTTTGCACCACTCCGCAACCAGTTCGCATCACTCCGCAACCAGTTCGCACCACTCCGCAGCCAGTTGCCACCACTCCGCATCCAGTTCGCACCACTCCGCAACCAGTTCGTACCACTCTGAAGCCCGTTCGCACCACTCCGCAACCACTTTGCACCACTCCGCAACCAGTTCGCATCACTCCGCAACCAGTTCGCACCACTCCGCAGCCAGTTGCCACCACTCCGCATCCAGTTCGCACCACTCCGCAACCAGTTCGTACCACTCTGAAGCCCGTTCGCACCACTCCGCAACCACTTTGCACCACTCCGCAACCAGTTCGCATCACTCCGCAACCAGTTCGCACCACTCCGCAGCCAGTTGCCACCACTCCGCATCCAGTTCGCACCACTCCGCAACCAGTTCGTACCACTCTGAAGCCCGTTCGCACCACTCCGCAACCACTTTGCACCACTCCGCAACCAGTTCGCATCACTCCGCAACCAGTTCGCACCACTCCGCAGCCAGTTGCCACCACTCCGCATCCAGTTCGCACCACTCCGCAACCAGTTCGTACCACTCTGAAGCCCGTTCGCACCACTCCGCAACCACTTTGCACCACTCCGCAACCAGTTCGCATCACTCCGCAACCAGTTCGCACCACTCCGCAGCCAGTTGCCACCACTCCGCATCCAGTTCGCACCACTCCGCAACCAGTTCGTACCACTCTGAAGCCCGTTCGCACCACTCCGCAACCACTTTGCACCACTCCGCAACCAGTTCGCATCACTCCGCAACCAGTTCGCACCACTCCGCAGCCAGTTGCCACCACTCCGCATCCAGTTCGCACCACTCCGCAACCAGTTCGTACCACTCTGAAGCCCGTTCGCACCACTCCGCAACCACTTTGCACCACTCCGCAACCAGTTCGCATCACTCCGCAACCAGTTCGCACCACTCCGCAGCCAGTTGCCACCACTCCGCATCCAGTTCGCACCACTCCGCAACCAGTTCGTACCACTCTGAAGCCCGTTCGCACCACTCCGCAACCACTTTGCACCACTCCGCAACCAGTTCGCATCACTCCGCAACCAGTTCGCACCACTCCGCAGCCAGTTGCCACCACTCCGCATCCAGTTCGCACCACTCCGCAACCAGTTCGTACCACTCTGAAGCCCGTTCGCACCACTCCGCAACCACTTTGCACCACTCCGCAACCAGTTCGCATCACTCCGCAACCAGTTCGCACCACTCCGCAGCCAGTTGCCACCACTCCGCATCCAGTTCGCACCACTCCGCAACCAGTTCGTACCACTCTGAAGCCCGTTCGCACCACTCCGCAACCACTTTGCACCACTCCGCAACCAGTTCGCATCACTCCGCAACCAGTTCGCACCACTCCGCAGCCAGTTGCCACCACTCCGCATCCAGTTCGCACCACTCCGCAACCAGTTCGTACCACTCTGAAGCCCGTTCGCACCACTCCGCAACCACTTTGCACCACTCCGCAACCAGTTCGCATCACTCCGCAACCAGTTCGCACCACTCCGCAGCCAGTTGCCACCACTCCGCATCCAGTTCGCACCACTCCGCAACCAGTTCGTACCACTCTGAAGCCCGTTCGCACCACTCCGCAACCACTTTGCACCACTCCGCAACCAGTTCGCATCACTCCGCAACCAGTTCGCACCACTCCGCAACCAGATCGCACCACTCTGCAACCAGTTTGCACCACTCCGCAACCAGTTCGCACCAATCGGCAACCAGTTCGCACCACTCTGCAACCAGTTCGCACCACTCCGCAACCAGTTCGCACCACTGCGCAACCAGTTTGCACTACTCCACAACCAGTTCGTACCACTCCGTAACCAGATTGCACCAATCCGCAACCAGTTCGCACCACTCTGTTACCAGTTCGCACAACTGCACAACCAGTTCGCACCACTTTGCAACCAGTTCGCACCGCTCCGCAACCAGTTCGCACCACTCCGCAACCCGTTCCCACAACTCTGCAACCAGTTCGCACCACTTCACAACCAGTTTGCACCACTCCACAACCAGTTTGCACCACTCCTCAACCAGTTCGCAGCACTCTGCGACCACTTTGCAACATTTCTCAACCAGTTTGCATCACTCATCAACCAGTTTGCACTTGTCCGCAACCAGTTTGCACCACTCCGCAACCAGTTCGCACCGCTTTGCAACCAGTTCCCACCACTCCGCAACCAGTACGCACCACTCCGCAACCAGTTGGCACCACTCGGCAACCAGGTCCCACCACTCCGCAACCAGTTCGCACCACTTGGCAACCAGCTCGCACCAATCCACAACCAGTTCGCACTACTTCGCAACCAGTTCCCACCACTCCGCAACCAGTTTGCACCACTCTGCAACCAGTTCGCATCACTCCGCAGCCAGTTTGCACCACACCGCAACCAGTTGGCACCACTCCGCTACCAGTTCACACCACTCCGCAACCCGTTTGCACCACTCCGCATTCAGTTTGCACCACTCCGCAACAAGTTCGCACCACTTGGCAACCAGTTCGCACCACTCTGCAATCAGTTCGCACCACTCCGCAACAGGTTTGCACCACTCCAAAACCAGCCCCCACCACTCTGCAACCAGTTCCCACAACTCTGCAACCAGTTCGCACCACCCCGGGACCAGTTCGCACCAATCCGCAACCAGTTTGCACCACTCCTCAACCTGTTTGCACCACTCGCAGCCCTTTTGTACCACTCCGCAACCATTTCGCACCACTCTTGAACAAGTTCACACCACTCCTCAACCAGTTCACACCACTCCGCAACCAGTTCGCACCACTCCGCAATGACTTTGCACCACTCCGCAGCCAGTTCGAACCAATCCACAACCACTTCGCATCACTTCGCAACCAGTTCCCATCACTCTGCAACCAGTTCGCACCACTCCGCAACCAACTGGCACCACTCGGTAACCAGTTCGCACCACTCCTAAACCAGTTCGCACCACTCCGCAACCAGTTCCCACTACTCCTCAACCAGTTTGAACCACTCCGAAGCCCTTTCACACCACTCCGCAACCACGTTGCACCACTCGTAAACCAGTTCGCACCACTCCTCAACCAGGTGGCACCACTCCGCAACCAGTTCGCACCACTACGCAACGTGTTCGCACCACTCCGCAAACAGTTCTCACCACTCAGCAACCAGATCGCACCACTCCGCAACCAGTTTGCACCACTCTGCAACCAGTTCGTACCACTCCGCAACCAGCTTGCACCACTCCACAACCAGTTCGCACCACTCCGCAACCAGTTCGCACCACTCCACAACCAGTTCGCACCACTCTGCAACCAGTTCGCACCACTCCACAACCAGTTCGCACCACTCCGCAACCAGTTCGCACCACTCCACAACCAGTTCGCACCACTCTGCAACCAGTTCGGACCACTCCACAACCAGTTCACACCACTATGCAACCAGTTCGCACCATTCCTCAACTAGTTCGCACCACGCTGCAAGCGGTTCGCACCACTCCGCAACCAATTCGCACCACTCTGCAACCAGTTTGCACCACTCCTCAACCAGTTTGCACCTCTCCGCAACCAGCTTACACCACTCCGCGACCACTTCCCACTACTCCTCAACCACTTTGCATCACTCCTCAACCAGTGCGCACCACTACGCAACCAGTTCACACCACTCCGCAACCAGGTTGCACCACTCCGCAGTCAGTTCCCACCAATCCGCAACCAGTTCGCACCACTTTGCAACCAGTTCCGACCACTCCGCAACCAGTTCGCACCAGTCCCCAACCAGTTCGCACCACTCCACAACCAGTTCGCACCACTCTGCAACCAGTTCGCACCACTCCGCAACCAGTTCGCACCACTCCGCAACCAGTTCACACCACTCCGCAACCAGTTCGCACCACTCCGCAACCAGTTTGCACCACTCCGCAACCAGTTCACACCACTCCGCAACTAGTTTGCACCACTTTGCAACCAGTTCGCACCACTCCGCAACCAGTTTGCACCACCCCGCAACCAGTTCGCACCACTCAACAACCAGTTCGCACCACTCCTCAACCTGTTCGCACCACTCCGCAACCTGTTCGCATAACTCTGCATCCAGTTCGCACCACTCCGCAACCAGTTCGCACCAATCGGCAACCAGTTCGCACCACTCTGCAACCAGTTCGCACCACTCCGCAACCAGTTTGCACCACTGCGCAACCAGTTTGCACTACTCCACAACCAGTTCGTACCACACCGTAACCAGCTTGCACCAACCCGCAACCAGTTCGCACCACTCCGTTACCAGTTCGCACCACTTCGCAACCAGATCGCACCACTTTGCAACCAGTTGCCACCACTCCGCAACCAGTTTGCACCACTCTGCAACGCGTTTGCACCACTGTGCAACCAGTTCGCACCACTCTGCAATCAGTTTGCACCACTCCGCAACCAGTTTGCACCACTCCGCAACCAGTTCGCACCACTCCGCAACCAGTTCGCACCACTCTGCAGCCAGTTTGCACCACTCCGCAACCAGTTTGCACCACTCCGCAACCAGTTCGCACCACCCCGCAACCAGTTTGCACCACTCTGCAACCAGTTTGAACCACTCCTCAACCTGTTCGCACCACTCCGCAACCCTTTTGCACCACTCCGAAACCACTTTGCACCACTCCTCAACCAGTTCACACCACTCCTCAACCAGGTCGCACAACTGCGCAACCAATTCGCACCACTCTGCAACCAGTTCGCATCACTCTGCAACCAGTTCCCATAACTCTGCAACCAGTTCCCACCACTCCGCAACCAGTTCGCACCAATCGGCAACCAGTTCGCACCACTCTGCAACCAGTTCGCACCACTCCGCAACCAATTCGCACCACTGCGCAACCAGTTTGCACTACTCCACAACCAGTTCGTACCACTCTATAACCAGCTTGCACCAACCCGCAACCAGTTCGCACCACTCAGTTACCAGTTTGCACCACTCCACAACCAGTTCGCACCAGTTTGCAACCAGTTCGCACCGCTCCGCAACCAGTTCGCACCACTCCGCAACCCGTTCCCACCACTCTGCAGCCAGTTCGCACCACTCCACAACCAGTTTGCACCACTCCGCAACCAGTCCCCACCACTCCGCAACCAGTGCGCACCAATCGGCAACCAGTTCGCACCACTCTGCAACCAGGTCGCACCACTCCGCAACCAGTTCGCATCACTTTGTAACCACTCCTACCACTCCGCAACCAGTTCGCACTATTCCACAATGAGTTCACACCACTCTGCAACCAGTTCGCATCAATCCGCAGCCAGTTTGCACCACTCCGCAACCAGTCCCCACCACTCCGCAACCAGTGCGCACCAATCGGCAACCAGTTCGCACCACTCTGCAACCAGGTCGCACCACTCCGCAACCAGTTCGCATCACTTTGTAACCACTCCTACCACTCCGCAACCAGTTCGCACTATTCCACAATGAGTTCACACCACTCTGCAACCAGTTCGCACCACTCTGCAACCAGGTCGCACCACTCCGCAACCAGTTCCCACCACTCCGCAACCAGTTCGCACCACTCGGCAACCAGCTCGCACCAATCCACAACCAGTTCCCACCACTTCGCAACCAGTTCCCACCACTCCGCAACCAATTCGCACCACTCCGCAACCAGTTCGCACCAGTCCGCAACTAGTTCGCACCACTCTGCAACCAGTTCGCATCAATCCGCAGCCAGTTTGCACCACTCCGCAACCAGTTCGCACCACTCCGCTACCAGTTCACACCACTCCGCAACCCGTTTGCACCACTCCGCAACAAGTTTGCACCACTCCGCAACAAGTTCGCACCACTCCGCAACCAGTTTGCACCACTCTGCAATCAGTTCGCACCATTCCGCAGCAGGTTTGCACCACTCTCAAACCAGCTCCCACCACTCCGCAACCAGTTCCCACAACTCTTGAACAAGTTCACACCACTCCTCAACCAGTTCACACCACTCCGCAACCAGTTCGCACTACTCCACAATGAGTTCACACCACTCTGCAACCAGTTCTCACCACTCAGCAACCAGTT
The DNA here is from genome assembly GCA_023375785.1 of Penium margaritaceum. Lineage (NCBI taxonomy): Eukaryota > Viridiplantae > Streptophyta > Zygnematophyceae > Desmidiales > Peniaceae > Penium > Penium margaritaceum. The sequence continues at coordinate 27,481 of SZWC01012093.1, forward strand.
TGCACCACTCCGCAACCAGTTTGCACCACTCTGCAACCAGTTCGTACCACTCCGCAACCAGCTTGCACCACTTCACAACCAGTTCGCACCACTCCGCAACCAGTTCCCACCACTCCACAACCAGTTCGCACCACTCTGCAACCAGTTCGCACCACTCCACAACAAGTTCGCACCACTATGCAACCAGTTCGCACCATTCCTCAACTAGTTCGCACCACGCTGCAAGCGGTTCGCACCACTCCCTAACCTGTTCGCACCACTCTGCCAGTTTGCACCACTCCTCAACCCGTTTGCACCTCTCCGCAACCAGCTTACACCACTTCGCGACCACTTTGCACCACTCCTCAACCAGTTTGCAGCACTCCTCAACCTGTGCGCACCACTCCGCAACCAGTTCACACTACTCCGCAACCAGGTCACACCAATCCGCAACCAGTTCCCACCAATCCGCAACCAGTTCGCACCACTTTGCAACCAGTTCGCACCACTCCGCAACCAGTTCGCACCAGTCCTCAACCCGTTCGCACCACTCCGCAACCAGTTCCCACCACTCTGCAACCAGTTCGCACCACTCTGCAACCGGTTCGCACCACTCCGCAACCAGTTCCCACCACTCTGCAACCAGTTCGCACCACTCTGCAACCGGTTCGCACCACTCCGCAACCAGTTCCCACCACTCTGCAACCAGTTCGCACCACTCTGCAACCGGTTCGCACCACTCCGCAACCAGTTCCCACCACTCTGCAACCAGTTCGCACCACTCTGCAACCGGTTCGCACCACTCCGCAACCAGTTCCCACCACTCCGCAACCCGTTCGCACCACTCCACAACCACTCCGCACCACTCTACAACCAGTTCACACCACTCCTCAACCAGGTTGCACCACTCCACAACCCGTTCGCACCACTCCACAACCAGTTTGCACCACTCCGCAACCAGTTTGCACCATACCGCAACCAGTTCGCACCACTTTGCAACCAGTTCCCACCACTTTGCAACCAGTTCGCACCACTCCGCAACCAGTTTGGACCACTCCCAAACCAGTTCGCACCACTCCTCAACCAGTTTGCACCACTCTGAAGCCCTTTCACACCACTCCGCAACCACATTGCACCACTCCTCAACCAGTTTGCACCACTCCACCACCACTCCGCACCACTCTACAACCAGTTCACACCACTCCTCAACCAGTTCGCACCACTCTGCAACCAGTTCGCACCACTCCGCAACCAGTTTGCACCACTCCGCAACCACTTCGCACCACTCCGCAGCCAGTTCGCAGCACTTCACATCCAGTTCCCACCATTCCGCAACCAGTTCGCACCACTCTGCAACCAGTTCCCACCACTCCGGAACCAGTTCTCACCACTCCGCAACCAGTTCGCACCACTCCGCAACCAGTTTGCACCACTCCGCAACCAAATCACACCATTCTGCAACCAGTGAGCACCACTCCGCAACCCGTTCACACCACGCTGCAACCAGGTTGCACCACTCCGCAACCATTTCGCACCCCTCCGCAACCAGTTCGCGCCACTCCGTAACCAGTTCGCACCACTCTGCCACTGGTTCGCACCACTCTGCAACCAGTTCCAACCACTCTGCACCAGGCCGCACCACTCCGCAACCAGTTGAAACCACTCTGCAACCAGTTTGCACCACTCTGCAACCAGTTCGCACCACTCCGTAACCAGTTGGCACCCCTCCGCAACCAGTTTGCACCACTTCGCAACCAGTTTGCACCACTCCACAAGCAGTTCTTACCACTCTGCAACCAGCTTGCACCACTCCGCAACCAGTACGCACCACTCCGCAACCAGTTTGCACCACTCCACAACCAGTTTGCAGCACTCTGCAACCAGTTTGCACCATTCCGCAACCAGTTTGCACCACTCCGCAACCAGTTCCCACCACTCCGCAACCAGTTCCCATCACTCTGCAACCAGTTCGCACCACTCTGCAACCGGTTTGCACCACTCCGCAACCAGTTTGCACCATTCCGCAACCAGTTCACACCACTCCGCAACCAGTTCGCACCGCTCCGCAACCAGTTCGCAGCACTCCGCATCCAGTTCGCACCACTTCGCTACCAGTTCGCACCACACCGCAACCAGTTCGCACCACTCCGCAGCCAGTTTGCACCACTCTGCTTCCAGTTTGCACCACTCCGCAACCAGTACGCACCACTCCGCAACCAGTTCGCACCGCTCCGCAACCAGTTCGCAGCACTCCGCATCCAGTTCGCACCACTTCGCTACCAGTTCGCACCACACCGCAACCAGTTCGCACCACTCCGCAGCCAGTTTGCACCACTCTGCTTCCAGTTTGCACCACTCCGCAACCAGTACGCACCACTCCGCAACCAGTTCGCACCGCTCCGCAACCAGTTCGCAGCACTCCGCATCCAGTTCGCACCACTTCGCTACCAGTTCGCACCACACCGCAACCAGTTCGCACCACTCCGCAGCCAGTTTGCACCACTCTGCTTCCAGTTTGCACCACTCCGCAACCAGTACGCACCACTCCGCAACCAGTTCGCACCGCTCCGCAACCAGTTCGCAGCACTCCGCATCCAGTTCGCACCACTTCGCTACCAGTTCGCACCACACCGCAACCAGTTCGCACCACTCCGCAGCCAGTTTGCACCACTCTGCTTCCAGTTTGCACCACTCCGCAACCAGTACGCACCACTCCGCAACCAGTTCGCACCGCTCCGCAACCAGTTCGCAGCACTCCGCATCCAGTTCGCACCACTTCGCTACCAGTTCGCACCACACCGCAACCAGTTCGCACCACTCCGCAGCCAGTTTGCACCACTCTGCTTCCAGTTTGCACCACTCCGCAACCAGTACGCACCACTCCGCAACCAGTTCGCACCGCTCCGCAACCAGTTCGCAGCACTCCGCATCCAGTTCGCACCACTTCGCTACCAGTTCGCACCACACCGCAACCAGTTCGCACCACTCCGCAGCCAGTTTGCACCACTCTGCTTCCAGTTTGCACCACTCCGCAACCAGTACGCACCACTCCGCAACCAGTTCGCACCGCTCCGCAACCAGTTCGCAGCACTCCGCATCCAGTTCGCACCACTTCGCTACCAGTTCGCACCACACCGCAACCAGTTCGCACCACTCCGCAGCCAGTTTGCACCACTCTGCTTCCAGTTTGCACCACTCCGCAACCAGTACGCACCACTCCGCAACCAGTTCGCACCGCTCCGCAACCAGTTCGCAGCACTCCGCATCCAGTTCGCACCACTTCGCTACCAGTTCGCACCACACCGCAACCAGTTCGCACCACTCCGCAGCCAGTTTGCACCACTCTGCTTCCAGTTTGCACCACTCCGCAACCAGTACGCACCACTCCGCAACCAGTTCGCACCGCTCCGCAACCAGTTCGCAGCACTCCGCATCCAGTTCGCACCACTTCGCTACCAGTTCGCACCACACCGCAACCAGTTCGCACCACTCCGCAGCCAGTTTGCACCACTCTGCTTCCAGTTTGCACCACTCCGCAACCAGTACGCACCACTCCGCAACCAGTTCGCACCTCTCCGCAACCAGTTCGCACCACTCTGCAACCGGTTTGCACCACTCCGCAACCAGTTTGCACCACTCCGCAACCAGTTCGCACCACTCCACAACCAGTTTGCACCACTCTTTAACCAGTTCGCACCATTCCGCAACCAGTTCACACCACTCCGCAACCAGTTTGCACCACTCCGCAACCAGTTCCCACCACTCCACAACCAGTTCGCACAACTCCACAACCAGTTTGCACCACTCCGAAACCAGTTCACACCACTCCGCAAGCAATTCGCACCACACCTTAACCAGTTTGCATCACGCCTCAACCAGTTTGCACCACTCCGCAACCAGTTAGCACCACTCCGCAACCAGTTCGCACCACTGCGCAACCAGTTCGCACCATTCCGCAACCAGTTCGCACCACTCAGCAACCAGTTCCCACCACTCTGCAACCAATTCGCACCACTCCGCAACAGTTCGCACCAATCCGTAACCAGTTTGCACCACTTTGCAACCAGTTCCCACTACTCCACAACCAGTTCGCGCGACTCCGATCCAGTTCGCACCACTCCGCAACCAGTTTGCACCACTGTGCAACCAGTTCACACCACTCGGCAGCCAGTTCGCACCAATCTGCAACCAGTTCGCACCACTCTGCAACCAGTTCGCACCACTCCGTAACCTGTTTGCACCACTCCTCAACCAGTTTGCTGCACTCCGCAACCAGTACGCACTACTCCGCAACCAGTTCGCACCACTCTCCAATCAGATCGCACCACTCCGCAACCAGTTTGCGCCACTCCGATACCAGTTTGCACCACTCCGGAACCAGTTTGCACCACTCCGCAACCAGTTCGCACCACTTTGCAATCAGTTGGCACCACTCCGCAACAAGTTTGCACCACTCCAAAACCAGTTCGCACCACCCCACGACCAGTTCGCACCACTCCGCAACCAGTTTGCACCACTCCTTAACCTGTTCGCACCACTCCGCAACCCTTTTGCACCACTCCGCAACCAGTTCGCACCACCCCACGACCAGTTCGCACCACTCCGCAACCAGTTTGCACCACTCCTTAACCTGTTCGCACCACTCCGCAACCCTTTTGCACCTTTCCGCAACCACTTCGCACCACTCCTCAACCAGTTAACACCACTCATAAACCAGTTTGCACCACTCGGCAACCAGTTCGCACCACTCCGCAATGAGTCCGCACCACTCCGCAGCCAGTTCGAACCAATCCACAACCAGTTCGCACCACTTCGCAACTAGTTCCCATCACTCCGCAACCAGTTCGCACCTCTCCGCAACCAGTTCCCACCTCCCCTCAACCAGTTCGATGCACTCCGAAGTCCTTTCACACCACTCCGCAACCACTTTGCACCACTCCTCATCCAGTTCGCACCACTCCTCAACCAGGTGGCACCACTCCGCAACCAGTTTGGACCACTCCGCAACCAGTTGGCACCATTCCGCAACCAGTTCGCACCACTCCGCAGCCAGTTCGCAGCACTTCACAACCAGTTCCCACCATTCCGCAACCAGTTCGCACCACTCCGCAACCAGTTTGCACCACTCCGCAAACAGTTTGCACCACCCCGCAACCAGTTTGCACCACTTCGCAATGAGTTTGCACCACTCCATAATAAGTTTGCACCACTCCGCAACCAGTTCACACCACTCCGCAACCAGTTCGTACCGCTCCACAAGCAGCTTGCACCAACCCGCAACCAGTTTGCACCACTCCGCAACCAGTTCGCACCACTCCACAACCAGTTCGCACCACTCTGCAACCAGTTCGCACCACTCTCGAACCAGTTCGCACCACTCCGCAACCAGTTGGCACCACTCCGCAACCAGTTCGCACCACTCGGCAACCAGTTCGCACCACTCCGCAGCCAGTTCGCAGCACTTCACAACCAGTTCCCACCATTCCGCAACCAGTTTGCACCACTCCGCAACCCGTTGGCACCACTCCGCAACCAGTTCGCACCACTCGGCAACCAGTTCGCACCACTCCGCAGCCAGTTCGCAGCACTTCACAACCAGTTCCCACCATTCCGCAACCAGTTTGCACCACTCCGCAACCCGTTGGCACCACTCCGCAACCAGTTCGCACCACTCGGCAACCAGTTCGCACCACTCCGCAGCCAGTTCGCAGCACTTCACAACCAGTTCCCACCATTCCGCAACCAGTTTGCACCACTCCGCAACCCGTTCGCACCACTCCGCAACCAGTTCGCACCATTCCGCAACCAGTTCGCACCACTCCGCAACCAGTTTTCACCACTTCGCAACCAGTTCGCACCACTCCACAACAGTTCGCACCAATCCGCAACCAGTTTGCAGCACTCCGCAACCAGTTCCCACCACTCCGCAACCAGTTCGCACCACTCGGCAACCAGTTCGCACCACTCCGCAACCAGTTTGCACCACTGTGCAACCTGTTTGCACCACTCCGCAGCCAGTTCGCACCACTCTGCAACCAGTTCGCACCACTATGCAACCAGTTCGCATCACTGCGTAACCCGTTTGCACCACTCCGCAACCAGTTTGCAGCACTCCGCATCCAGTTCCCACCACTGCGCAACCTGTTCGCAACACTCTGCAATCAGTTCCAAGCACTCCGTAACCAGTTTGGACCACTTTGATACCAGTTCGCACCACTCCGGAACCAGTTTGCACCACTCCCCAACCAGTTCGCACCATCCGCGACCAGTTCGTAACCCTGCGCAACCAGTTCGCACCACTTTGCAATCCGTTTGCCCCACTCGGCAACAAGTTTCCACCACTCCGAAACTTGCTCGCACCACTCCGCAACTAGTTTGCACCACTCCGAAATCAGTTTGCACCACCCTGCGACCAGTTCGCATCACTCCGCAACCAGTTCGCACCACTCCTTAACATGTTCGCACTACTCCGCAACCCTTTCGCACCACTCCGCAATGAGTTCGCACCACTCCGCAGCCAGTTCGAACCAATCCACAACCAGTTCGCACCACTTCGCAATTAGTTCCCATCACTCCGCAACCAGTTCGCACCACTCCGTAACCAGTTCGCACCACTCCTAAACCAGTTCGCACCACTCCGCAACCAGTTCCCACCACTCCTCAACCAGTTCGAACCACTCCGAAGCCATTTCACACCACTCCGCAACCACTTTGCATCACTCCTTTACCAGTTCTCACCACTCCTCAACCAGGTAGCACCACTCCGCAACCAGTTCGGACCACTCCTCAACCAGTTCGCACCACTTCGCAACCAGTTCGCACCACTCTGCAACCAGTCCGCACCACTCCGCAACCAGTTCGCACCACTCTGCAAGCAGTCCGCACCACTCCGCAACCAGTTCGCACCACTCTGCAAGCAGTCCGCACCACTCCGCAACCAGTTCGCACCACTCTGCAAGCAGTCCGCACCACTCCGCAACCAGTTCGCACCACTCTGCAAGCAGTCCGCACCACTCCGCAACCAGTTCGCACCACTCTGCAAGCAGTCCGCACCACTCCGCAACCAGTTCGCACCACTCTGCAAGCAGTCCGCACCACTCCGCAACCAGTTCGCACCACTCTGCAAGCAGTCCGCACCACTCCGCAACCAGTTCGCACCACTCTGCAAGCAGTCCGCACCACTCCGCAACCAGTTCGCACCACTCTGCAAGCAGTCCGCACCACTCCGCAACCAGTTCGCACCACTCCGCAACCAGTTCGCACCACCCCGCAACCAGTTCGCACCACTCCGCAACCAGTTCACACCACTCCTCAACACGTTCGCACCACTCTGCAACCCTTTCGCACCACTCCGCAACCACTTTGCACCACTCCTCAACCAGTTCACACCACTCCTTAACCAGGTCGCACCTCTCCGCAACCAGTGCGCACCACTCCGCAACCAGTTCGTACCACCCCGCAACCAGCTCACACCACTCCGCAACCAGTTCGCACCACTCTGCAACCAGCTCACACCACTCTGCAACCAGCTCGCACCACTCCGCAACCAGTTTGCACCACTCTGCAACCAGTTCGTACCACTCTGCAACCAGTTTGCACCACTCTGCAGCCAGTTCGCACCACTCCGCAACCAGTTTGCACAACTTTGCAACCAGATTGCACCAGTCCGCAACCAGTTCGTACCACTCCACAACCAGCTTGTACCAACCCGCAACCAGTTTGCACCAGTCCGCAACCAGTTCGCACCACTCCACAACCAGTTCGCACCACTCTGCAACCAGTTCGCACCACTCGACATCCAGTTCGCACCACTCCGCAAGCAGTTCGCACCACTCTGCAACCAGTTCGTACCACTCCGCAACTAGTTTGCACCACTCCGCAACCAGTTTGCACTACTCCGCAACCAGTTCGCACCACTCCGCAACCGGTTTGCACCAGTGTGCAACCAGTTCGCACCACTCCGCAGCCAGTTCGCACCACTCCGCAACCAGTTCGCACCTCTCCGCAACCAGTTCGCACCACTCCGCAACCAGTTCGCACCTCTCCGCAACCAGTTCGCACCACTCCGCAACCAGTTCGCACCTCTCCGCAACCAGTTCGCACCACTCCGCAACCAGTTCGCACCTCTCCGCAACCAGTTCGCACCACTCCGCAACCAGTTCGCACCTCTCCGCAACCAGTTCGCACCACTCCGCAACCAGTTCGCACCTCTCCGCAACCAGTTCGCACCACTCCGCAACCAGTTCGCACCTCTCCGCAACCAGTTCGCACCACTCCGCAACCAGTTCGCACCTCTCCGCAACCAGTTCGCACCACTCCGCAACCAGTTCGCACCTCTCCGCAACCAGTTCGCACCACTCCGCAACCAGTTCGCACCTCTCCGCAACCAGTTCGCACCACTCCGCAACCAGTTCGCACCTCTCCGCAACCAGTTCGCACCACTCCGCAACCAGTTCGCACCTCTCCGCAACCAGTTCGCACCACTCCGCAACCAGTTCGCACCTCTCCGCAACCAGTTCGCACCACTCCGCAACCAGTTCGCACCTCTCCGCAACCAGTTCGCACCACTCCGCAACCAGTTCGCACCTCTCCGCAACCAGTTCGCACCACTCCGCAACCAGTTCGCACCTCTCCGCAACCAGTTCGCACCACTCCGCAACCAGTTCGCACCTCTCCGCAACCAGTTCGCACCACTCCGCAACCAGTTCGCACCTCTCCGCAACCAGTTCGCACCACTCCGCAACCAGTTCGCACCTCTCCGCAACCAGTTCGCACCACTCCGCAACCAGTTCGCACCTCTCCGCAACCAGTTCGCACCACTCCGCAACCAGTTCGCACCTCTCCGCAACCAGTTCGCACCACTCCGCAACCAGTTCGCACCTCTCCGCAACCAGTTCGCACCACTCCGCAACCAGTTCGCACCTCTCCGCAACCAGTTCGCACCACTCCGCAACCAGTTCGCACCTCTCCGCAACCAGTTCGCACCACTCCGCAACCAGTTCGCACCTCTCCGCAACCAGTTCGCACCACTCCGCAACCAGTTCGCACCTCTCCGCAACCAGTTCGCACCACTCCGCAACCAGTTCGCACCTCTCCGCAACCAGTTCGCACCACTCCGCAACCAGTTCGCACCTCTCCGCAACCAGTTCGCACCACTCCGCAACCAGTTCGCACCACTCCGCAACCAGTTTGCACCACTCCGATACCAGTTCGCACCACTCCGCAACCAGTTCGCACCACTCGGCAACCCGTTCGCACCACCCCGCGACCAGTTTGCACCACTCCGCAACCAGTTCGCACCACTGTGCAATCAGTTCGCACCACTCCGCAACAAGTTTGCACCACTCCGAAACCAGCTCGCACCACTCCGCAACCAATTCGCACCACTCCCCAACCAGTTCGCACCACCCCGGGACCAGTTCGCACCACTGCGCGGCCAGTTCAAACCACTCCATGAGCTGTTCGCACCACTTTGCAGCCACTTTGCACCACTCCTCAAACAGTTCACACCAATCCTCAACCAGTTCGCACCACTCCGCAACCAGTTTGTACCACTCCGCAATGAGTTCGCACCACTCCTCAGCCAGTTCCAACCAATCCACAACCAGTTCGTACCACTTTGCAACCAGTTCCCATCACTCCGCAACCAGGTCGCACCACTCCGCAACCAGTTCGCACCACTCTCTAACCAGTTCGCACCACTCCTAAACCAGTTTGCACCACTTTGCAACCAGTTCCCACCACTCCTCAATCAGTCCAAACCACTCCGAAGCCCTTTCACACCACTCCGCAACCACTTTGCACCACTCCTCAACCAGTTCGCACCACTCTTTTACCATGTGGCACCACTCCGCAACCAGTTCGCACCATTTCGCAACCAGTTCGCACCACTCCGCAGCCAGTTCGCAGCACTTCACAACCAGTTCCCACCATTCCGCAACCAGTTTGCACCACTCCGCAACCAGTTCACACCACTCCACAACCAGTTCGCACCACTCCGCAACCAGTTTGCACCACTTCGTAACCAGTTCGCACCACTCTGCAACCAGTTCGGACCACTCGCAACCAGTTCGCCCCACTCCCCAACGAATTTGCACCACTCTGCAGCCAGCTCGCATAGGAGGTCCTGTACAGTGATCTGATGAAGAGAGTGGCGAGAGTCTGTCACAACCTTGCCACCAAGAGAGAACATTCTCTCTGATGGCGTGCTAGTTGCAGGCACCGCCAGCACATCTAGCGCCAGCAGTGCAAATGTCGGGTACCGCTCACAGTTCTCCTTGTAGAACTTGAGCACATTCAGCCGACGTCCTCCGCGTGCGTTCTTCTTGTAGGCATCTACCTCTTGCTCGACTGAGTCTGGCGCCACTACAACCTGCTCCTCTTCGGTTTCCTCAAACAAGTCATCCATGGTGTCAGCAAGTGCAGCCTCCACCATGGATGTCTTCTTCTTTTGAGTCTGGCGTCCGCGCTTGGCCGCTGCGGCTGGCCCACTCAGCTGCATCACCGGTGACTGACTGGCAGCTGGCGGACCGCTTGAGTCGACCATCTCATCATCAACCTCTGCGCCTGATGCCTCCGCTGCAGCTGCTGCTGCGGCCGCTGCTGCTGCTGCCTCTGCTGCTTCTGCTTCTGCCTGGCGCCTTGCTTGGACCTTCTCAAAGTACGGGCGTAGATGCTCCACCACCTTCACTTCCAACTCCACAGGGGACTTGATGCCGACGTGCTTGTGGACGTTGGGCATATGACGGAACCTGCACGTGAAGGAAAACAGTTTCAGGCAACTTGTTTTGCATGCAATCTGCCATGCAGCAATCTGTCATGCATGGAATCTGCCATGCATGCAATATGCCATGCATGCAATCTGCCATGCATGCAATCTGCCATGCATGCAATCTGCCATGCATGCAATCTGCCATGCATGCAATCTGCCATGCATGCAATCTGCCAT